>CAUYLG010012875.1:0-210882 GCA_963573385.1 Cacajao melanocephalus | reverse complement strand
TTGTTAAGCACAATTATTGGCATAAAAGAGGTTTTTAATACCCATTTTTAGACTGCATTCTAGCCTGGGCAATAGAACAAGAATCCCGTTCTCTCTCCCTCTTTCTCTTCCTCTTTCTTTCTCTCTAACATTCTTTTTTTTCTTTCTTTCGCTCTCACTTTCTTTCCTCTCTTTTTCTTTCAAAAATAAAAAAAAAAAAAGAATCTCCTGTCCCCTAAAATCCCTGAGCCCCTCCAGCAGGCGAAGGAGAGGCCTTACTCATGTTCTCTCTGGAGCTGGCCCCGACCACCATGGCTGCTGAAGCTGACCTCCGCCTCCATGCACTCCCCCACACACCATCTGTGTTGTATCTCCCGCAGCGAGGATGGTACTGCTCAAAGCCAGCCTAGGCTGAGGGAAACTGATGAAGAGGAGGGCCAGTGTTTTTGGGGCGACAGAGTCAGCGCCTCCGGAAGCATTGCTGGGAGAGATGCTGTGCGTAGATGGAATCTGTCACTACGTGGTCTTTCGTGGCTGGCTTCTTCCACGCTGCATTGTGTTTTCAGTGTCCATCCACACAGTGATAGAGACCAGTACTTCATTCCTTCCCCACCCCCAGTTTTTTCTTATTGTGGTAAAATACACCTAATATAAACTTTCCTATTCTGACCACATGTAAGGGAGTCACTGGCTTAGTGGTATTAAGACATTCATGGTGTTGAGCAGCCAATACCGCCGTCTCGCTCCAGAGCTCCTTCATCCTGCAAAGTTGCAACTCTGTCTGCATTAACGCAAACTCCTCACTCCACCTCCATTGGACTCTGGCCCCCACCTGTCACTCCATGATCTCAATGATTCTAGGAACCTCAGATGAGTGGAATCCTGATGTATTCAGGATGATGGTGTTACCTTGGTTAACCCCCGACCATCTGAGCTGGTTCATAACAGGTGCCTGAGGGAGCCCACCCTGCTCAGGACCAGCAGAATTGGCCTCAACCAGACTGTGAACCTGTGAGCATGGCAGCATCGACAGGGGGACAGGCAGTGCTGACGGAGGGTGGGCAGCATGGATGGAGGATGGGCAGTGCGGGCAGAGAGAGGGCAGTGTGGAAGGAGGGTGGGCAGCGTGGATGGAGGGTGGGCAGTGCGGGCAGAGAGAGGGCAGTGTGGAAGGAGGGCAGCCAGCATGGGAGCTTGTTGACAGAGATGAGTAGGTCTTACACAGCCCTGGGCCCCTGGACTGGCATAGCTCTGGGATGGACGTGGAGTGAGAGGCTGTCCGCCAGCTTCTCCGATAGAGCAGGAGGCGCATCTGCAGGCCATGGTCGCCAAAGCGTGGGCGTGGAACAGCCTGTAGGTCCCAAGACCTCGCTGGCATTCATGTTACAAGTAGCCTAATGAGCAGCAGAAACCTGGGTGTGGTGCCAGCCCCTTGGGCCAATTATCCACTGTGGGCTGTGGGGTCACTGTCTGGGCAGATGGTGCGGGGCTGAGGCTGTCCCACCACAGACGCAAGTGTAATGAGAGAAAATGCCATGGGAAGTGAGACTCGATGGAGACATTTTCTGAATCAGTCAGGAGGTTTCTCCCCTTCCCACCTCCTCTTATGTCAAAAACTGCTCAGAGTCTCAGAGCTGGAGAGCTGAAGGTTAAAACACACCAGTTCATTAGAGAACACATTCAGCTGTTCCAGCCGATTCCCTCCCTGGGATTCCCCTCCACTCACCCGGAAAACAGTGAGAGAAGGATCTAGAAATGACCACGTTAATCAGGTCAAACAGCAGAGTTCCTAAGGGCCATTTCTACTCAGGACTTCACAGATATTTCAATGCCGTTTTTTAAAACATGTCTCCACTCAAGGAATAGGAATCTTAAGTTCCCATTCCTCTTTAACCAAATACCAAGCCTCATGGTGGGACACCCAGGAGAAGTCTACTTGGTAGGATGGAGGAGAACTCAGCGTCTCACTTAAGGCTGAACAGACTCCGTTTGTACAT
Source organism: Cacajao melanocephalus (assembly GCA_963573385.1). Taxonomy (NCBI): domain Eukaryota; kingdom Metazoa; phylum Chordata; class Mammalia; order Primates; family Pitheciidae; genus Cacajao; species Cacajao melanocephalus. The sequence continues at coordinate 208,906 of CAUYLG010012875.1, read as the reverse complement.
CCATCCTTCTGGCTATCCACTCACTTGGCCATTTATCTCTCTATCACTCATCCATCCACCTGTTCATCTATCTACCCAGCCACCTGTCCACCCATACATTCATCTGTGCATCCATCCATCCATATGTATCTCTTCATCCATTCATCTACCCATTCATCTCTCCATTCCCCCATCCACCCATCTGCCTACCCACCCATCCATCTACCCATCCACCTACCCACCCATCCATCTACCCATCCACTTATATATCAGTCTATCCATCCACCCATTCGTCTCTCCACTCCCACATCCATCCATCTACCTACCCACCCATTCATCCACCCACCCACTCATACATCAATCCATCCATCCACCCATTCATCTGTCCATTCCCCCATCCATCCATCTGCCTACCCACCCATTCATCCACCCATCTACTCATACATCAATCCATCCATCTACCCACCCACTGCATTCATCTTTCCATGTGTTTAACCAATGTTTATTAAGACCTGACTATTTTGGGAACTGAGGATATAGAGATAAACAAGACAAGCACATTCTTTGACCTCATGTAGATTACAGTTTAATTAGTAAAGCTAAACAATAAAGTTAACAAATAAAGCAGAGGGTCTCACTTTGTAGTTAATGCTATGAAGCAGATGAGTGCTGTCATGGAGTCCTGGAAGGTTGGGTCATGCCAACTTTATGTAGGGGTGCCAGGGAGGGAGTGTCTTCTTGAGGGAGTGACTTTTGAGTTGAAACCCAAAAGACTGAGGAGGAATCAGCCCTCAGGAGAAGGTTTAGCAAGTGCAGAAGCACTGGGGTGATGAGAGGATTCGACATTGCAGGAATGGCCATGGCCTACTAGAGAATAGAGGCAGTAATGTCACAGAAAGACCTCGTGCCTCATGAAAGGAGTTTGGGTCTTCTCACACTTGCAGTGGAGGCATTGGAGGGCGTTAGGCAGAAGTGGCATCATCTGAATCACTTTTCTGGAGGAAACCAGGTGGCAGGACAGTTGGAGACCGGCGAGGAACCCATTGCCACCATCCAGGCCAAGCAGCGGTGGTGGTTGGGGCTGGTGGAGGTGGTGGGGTAGAGAGGCGGATGAATCCGAGGGGTAGGGTGAAGTTAGATTGGATAGGGGCATGGACATGGGGTTGAGAAGGAGCACAGAGAGCTTAGCTCACCTTCTCTTGGGTTTTGCAGGGAGGAGCTCCCAGAGGCACATTCTTATTGGCAGCAAGGTCTGCTGAAAAGGAACACAGCCATAAACACCACTCAAGGAAAGAGTCTAAGAAGGTCCTGAGTATCTGTTTTTTGTTCTCCCTAAGAGAAAATCAGTTTTATTTTAGAGAGTGAATTAGAAGGATGGCAAAGTGTACCTGCTCACCGTTGAATGTCCACTGTCCACAGCTACTTATTTTCACGGCTTTTGAGTCTCACAGCCCAATTTTTATCTGTTTTAAATCAGTAATAAGAAATACATATACCTGGGCAGAGCTCAGTGGTTCACGCCTGTCACCCCAGGACTTGGGAGGCCGAGGCAGGTGGATGACGAGGTCAGGAGTTCGAGACCAGCCTGGCCGACGTGGTGAAACCCTGTCTCTACTGAAAATACAAAAATTAGCCGGGTGTGTTGGTGCACGCCTGCAGTCCCAGCTACTCAGGAGACTGAGGCAAAAGAATTGCTTTGAACCTGGGAGGCAGAGGTTGCAGTGAGCCAGGATCATGCCACTGCACTTGAGCCTAGCGGCAGAGCGAGACTCTGTCTCCAAAAAAAGAAAAGAAAGACATATACCTGGTTTAAAAAATTCAAGATTTGCAGAAAATTGATAGAGTATGAAGAGCAGGTCTTCCTCCCGTCTTTGCTTTTGAGTCCCAAGTTCTTCTCCCTAGAGAGAATCTCTGTTGCTGGGCTCTTGAGGATCTTTCTAGAGATGGACCCTGCAAATAGAATCTGAAGAGTTCTAAAGACCTTGTGAAATCATCGGTCCTGAGGTTTCTCTCTGGCTTTCCGGCTAAGTCACCATGCGGCCTCGGGCAGCTCACCTCCCCTCTCTGAGTCTTGGGCTAAGTCACTACGCAGGCTCGGGCAGCTCACCTCCCCTCTCTGAGTCTTGGGCTAAGTCATCACGCGGCCTTGGGCAGCTCACCTCCCCTCTCTGAGTCTTGGGCTAAGTCACTACGTGGCCTCGGGCAGCTCACCTCCCCTCTCTGAGTCTTGGGCTAAGTCACCACGAGGCCTCGGGCAGCTCACCTCCCCTCTCTGGATCTTCGGTTCCTGTTGTTTGCAAAGTAGAGCTGCTTCCAACTCATTCTATATCTCCAGTTGTGTTCGTGTTAAGGATGAATGAGAAAATATGTTTAGTGCTTGCAGCTCCTAGGAGGCATGTGCTATATAAATCCAGAGGGGTGCTGAGTTGTGAGCAGCGTGTGTGGGTAGCTGGCTTTCCTTTGAAACCCTAACTCTGCACTCTAGAAGACTGCCTCAGTGTGTAGGTTGTAAGAACTGAATGGCAAGAAACACTGATTTCCCCTGTTCGTCCTCCGCCATTATTTTGTATTTTTATGTAGTTTTTATTATTCCTTAGACTTGAAAAGAAGGCTTTTTCCCTGAGTATGTCTACTGTCTGGACACAGAAGGAAACACACCCCATGTGTTTGTCACTTTCAACCGAAGGTTGGGCCTCGCAGTTAGTACGGAAGCCCCCGTGGCAGCTCCTCTGAGGCACAGTTAGGGGCAGGGCAAGAGAGGATTTCACTTTTTATTTCATACATTTTCTGTATTTTTTTACTATGTATTTATTTATTTATTTGAGACAGAGTCTTGTTCTGTTGCCCAGGCTGGAGTACAATGGCATGATCTCAACTCACTGCAACCTCTGCCTCTCAGGTTCAAGTGATTCTCCTGCCTCAGTCTCCCGAGTAGCTGGAATTACAGGCATATGCCACCATGCCTGGCTAGTTATTTTGTATTTTTAATAGAGACAGGGTTTCACCATGTTGGCCTGGCTGGTCTCGATCTCCTGACCTCAGGTGATCCACCAGCCTCAGCCTCCCAAAGGGCTGGGATTACAGGCGTATTTTTTTTGCAAGTATATAGTACCTTTGTAGTTTTTTGAGACAAGGAGAGAGAGGTACTTCTCGGCACGGGCAAAGGAAGGCGTCACGACCACGGACGGCCTAGCTCTTCTGTCGCGCTCTCCCAGCGTGGTGCAGATGGTGGCGGGGCCAGGTCTCCATCTGGGTGAATCGTTTCTCTGGGACGTGCTGCTCTTCTCTGGACAGCAGAGAAGATGATGGACAGCCCTCCCAGTGCCTCAACGGGGGACCTGAGTGTCCCCCCTCCTCCTCCTCCCTTGCTTTCCTCCCTCCCTCCTTCAGTCCATCACGAGGGTCAAGGAGTCCTGTCTTCTTCCTGACCCCCTGCTGTTTCCCTCGGCTGGCTCTGTGACTCTTGTCCATGTTCTCTGTTCTCCATAGCACCCTACAGTCTGGCTGCCCCAGGGACCCCTCTCCTCACCCGTTCTCAGTAAACTCTAAGTTTCGTGTTTTCTTCCTCCATAAGTTTTCATCCAAGTCCTATATCCATGTAATAAAAGTACTTAATTAATCAAACTACGGAGATAGGGCTAAGAATAGAAATAAAATGTTGTCTACCCACTCTGACCCAGCCTCAGCCACACAGCCCCACTTGGCAGAAAAACCGGTTTTTAAACTCTGTCTGCTTCATTCTTCTGATGGGAGCCTCCCCAGCTTGATGATCACTCCCATATTTCTTAGTTTTAAAATGTGGAACATCCTTGACACATTGCTGGAAAAGATGCTTTCTTAGTTTGACCCTCACCTCCAGTTTTAAATAGTTCTTGCCAGTGTGCTAATGGATTGCCTTTAAATAACATTCTCAGGCTTCTCTCTCTTGTTTAATAAATTTTACACAATATCACTTGACCCTTAGGTATATTTATACTGAAGGGTTCTAGTTTCTGTCTCCAAGTTGGACTCAGAAGTTAAAAAACAGTGGAGGGCGGGCACAGTGGCTCATACCTGTAACCCCAGCACTTTGGGAGGCCAAGGCAGGAGGATAGCTTTAACCCAGGCATTCAAGACCAGCACAGGTAACAAAGTGAGACCTCAGGGGAAAAAAACCCACATGGAAAGCATTACATTATGATGATAATACAAATGGGGTTAGGATTCCAATTCCTCTTTTCAGACCTATGAGAAGAAGGGTACTAATAGCCTCACAAACCAATGAATTCTTTTCCTTCCACTCTATCAGGGGTTCAGAGCAATTCCATATTTCAGCTCAATATTAGGATCATGATTTTCCCATGAAGATTTTGTTTTTCCTGGAGTTTCTGATTGCCTTTTTTTTTTTCTTGTGGAAGAAAAATTATAGCTTCTTGAGTGTGCCACTAAAATATCATTCTTTTCCTGATGTGTCACTGGAAGCTGCCTACTCTTATCAGAATCTTCTGACATTCTGCTCCAGCTTGAACTCTGGTCCTCAGTGTACGACGATCATCCTACAGTTCCCTTTACTGAGCTAGTGGATACCTGAGTTGCTTCTTGTCTTTGCACTTGTTCTGTCGGGACACATACTGAAGTAACAACATCAACAAACGGTATCTGGAATGTAACTCTATGTCTGGACATTCCCTAGTTACCAAATGTTCTCAGTGTTGCAGAGCTCTGGGTTCAAAACCGTTCTCCCTGTGAGCTCTCCAGACTTTGCTCCATCGCCATCCCGCCCCTCCTTGTGGCTGATAGCCTTGCTGACTTGCCCTCTGTTGTCGATTGCTGAGAGAGGAATGCTGAAATTCTCTAGTATTATTGCGTGTTTGTCCATTTTTTTCTTTTTGGTTCTCTCGGATTTTGCTTCATGTATTTTGAAGTTCTGATGTTAGGTTTGTACTCACTCAGGACTGTTACTCTTCTTGGTGATGGGCCTGGGAGTTCAGGTGCCCAGAGGTTCTGAATTGATCTTTTTTATCATTATTCAGTGTTCCTGTTTATCCCTGGCTGGTGAGAATGCCAGTAAGAAGTTATAGCTCTGTCTGGTTCTCATTCCCCTGTAGCTAGGGACCCTTTATTTTTCTCTCTAGAAGTTTGTAGGCACATCCTATCTTTTACTTTTTCTTAATGTTCCGAAATCTTATGGCGGGTCTGAGTGTGAACTTCTTTTATACATTGAGCTCACTACTCTGGAGGCCCCTCCAGAATGAAGCAGCTTCCCCTTCAAGAAGATATTTTATTACCTCCTTGACAATTCCCTCACTTTCTGTCTCAGTTCAGTCTTTCTGGATTTCCTCTATTAGACCATTTGCATTCTCCGCATCTGTCACTTACTGTTTCTCAGGAGTTTTTCTCTGCCTTTTTGCCCTGTCTTCTGGGAAATGTCCTTAACTTCCAACCCGTCTATGTGAGTTATATTGTCAGTCACACCGTTACTGTCCACAAGCTTTTCCTTTCAACAGTGGAATAAGCTTCCAAAAGCTTGAGAGAAGTGGTTTCTGTGTCCCTTTGGGAACAAACCAGCCAGCCAGGTATGGGCAGATCTCTGCACGTAGCTGCTCTCACGGCAGAGCTCAGAGGGACCGCACGTTCCTCCAGGTCAAACTCCAGAAAGAGAGGCTCAGAGACATGCTCCTGGCCCCACTCCCACCAGAAGCTCATCAGCAAAGACAGACAAGGGTTCTCGTGCATACCTATGGGACAAGTAGAAGGATCCAGATTAAAAATTGAAGTGCTGCTGTGTGTTTGTGTTCAAGTGAGTTCCACAGATGGCCAGGTGATGGGACTGTGCTGGGGGGAAATGGCCCCAGGAGTGCAGTGTCCCCACTGAGTCATGAAAGGGGAGGGGGCTCTCTGACGGGAAAGGGGATGGTGAGGAGCAAAGGGCCTAGACCCATGAGTTAGAAAAGCCTGTGTTCCCTCCCACCCTCTCCACCTGCCAGTCCCGTGACCCCAGACAAGATCGTCCACTCTTGGCTCTGCCTGTGCCATCTCCAAATGAGCATTTATGATCCTGCCTCTCTCATGGAGCGTTGAGATTGAAATTTCATAGATACCATCTATGAAGTATATAATTTCAAAGAGCTGAGCACAGGCATGACAGTTGCTGTGTATCTGGGTGCACAGTGGGTCATGAGCCTCTCAGGATGGCCAGGGCTGCTGGCTTGGCTGGGCCAGCCCTGGACTCCTTCTCTAGTACTCAGTGATTCAAAATTCGGTGCACTCCAAGGTGGCCATGGCCGGCTTCCCCTTGCACTTTTATGGGATGCCCAGTGCCTGACTTGGGGACTTTGGACCTTGGCCCCAGACCAAAGTGAGGGTAGGTTTTTCTGGCTGGAGGTACATTCAGATTCTCTGAAAACAGCTGGATGGGTTCTGAGGATGGAGAAGGGGAGGGGCCTCCTCCCGTCCCGCGGTGGGGACCCAGCTCAGCAACTGTTCTTCATCGGAGCTGGGAGCACTTGGTCTTCCTGTTGGGGTGAGTGGCCCGAGGACACTCCAGCTGGAGGGCAGGGAATCCAAGCTCTCAGCAGCCTGGACACCCTCGTGACGGCCTTTCCTGTGAGACCAGGCAGGAAGGCCTGACTGCTTTGTTCTGGACCCAAGGCTCCTGCTTCGGGGCTGGGAGCTGAGCTCCTCACGGCAGGGAGGCTCCTGGCTCATAGCAGCCTCAGACCACGTTTAGTACATTTCCCAGGTGGCGAGTGGGTGGATAGTGACTGGGGCACCGATGGTGGGAGGGGCCGTCAGAGCAGCAGCAGAGGAGGGCCTGGGGGGCTGGGATTCGGCACCTCCAGGCAGGGCCCCGCTGAGGGGGCTCCCAGAGGCCTGCCTTGCTCCCCACCTGGTTGGGGCAGGGGCTCCCCAGAGCTCAGGAGCCCTGCAGCTGCACAGGAATCTCCCGTCTCTTAAAATCCCTGAGCCCCTCCAGCAGGCGAAGGAGAGGCCTTACTCACATTCTCTCTGGAGCTGTCCCTGACCACCACGGCTGCCGAAGCTGACCTCCCCCTCCACGCACTCCCCTATATAGCATCTGTGTTGTGCCTGGCCCCTCTCATGCCCTGTCTTGAATGGTAGCATTTGCTGATTTCAGTGGTGCAAATCCCCTGCAGTGGCCCATTCCAAGCTGCCAACCTGAGGTCTCTGAGCAAGCTGGGAAGGGGTGCCCACAGTCAGCCCCAGCAGCTCCTAAGAGCCAGCTCCAGCACATCCCCGGGCAACATCTGTGCCTCTGCACTCCTGCTCCAGCCCTGTGCTCTGAGTCGGGGTCTGATGCGGAGTAATGAAGCGTGCTGATCTGAAGCTCCAGCAGGAGGGTTTCAAGTCTGATGGGCCTGGGCCTGGTAGTTCAGGTGCCAGGGGATTCTGGTCCCAGTTCTGACATCACCTTCCTGCTCAGGCCTTAGTTTCCCCATTTATAAGACGGCTACATTGTAATATGCCTACATCATCACCGAGATCTCTTCTGAGTATAAAATTCTACACATTGGGCCTGGAACTGCTGTAACCACTGGCCAGTGGTCACCATGAATGAATGCGCTTTGGACAAAACTGCAAACCCCGAGACAGGCTGGGCTGGGCAGCCTGAGATGGGCAAGAGTGCTCTTAGTTGGGGTCCAGGCATGGGCTACCAACGGTGTACAAGGCCAAGGGGTGCCTCTCCACGGAGAAGATGAGGAGACTGGTTCTAGAGGGGCACCCAAGACTGTGCCTGGGAAGCAGCAGGCTCTTGGGAAATGCTCACACTGATCCCCGCCCCTGGTCAAAGACCTGGTGCTCTGGCCTTCCTCCGGGAAGCAGGAGTAGTCTTTGGTGCCTGACTTGGAAAGCCAGAGTGAGAAGCAGTCAGACCTCCCGGTCCCAACATTACGTGGGCCATGCAGAGCAGCTAAGAGGTTGATCTGCCTTTTCTCTGTCCACCCCCGTGCCTTCTGCACCTGTGTCTCCTCTAGGATAGGAGCAGGACTGACTGGCTGTCTTTCTCCCTGGCATCCGGCACAGGGTCTGGCAAATATGCAGCTCTCGGAAAATAGGGAGGTGGGTGGAGGAAGAGGTGAGAAGATGGATAGATGGATAGATAGATGAATGGAAGGATGGATGGGTAGATGGATGATGGATAGATGAAAGGATGGATAGATGGATTGATGGATAGATGGGGAACTGGATGGATGTGGGTGGATGGATGGATGGATGGATGGAGGGATTGATGGGTAGATGGGTAGATGTATGGTGGATAAATGGAAGGAAGAAAGGAGAGCTGGATGAGTGTGTGGATGGAGGGATAGATGCGTTGATGGATAGATGGAAGGAAGGATGGATAGATGGATTGATGGATAGATGGGGAACTGGATGGGTGTGTGGATGGATGGATGGATAGGGAGCTGGATGGGTATGGATGGGAGGATGGAGGGATGGATGGGTAGATGGGTAGCTATATGATGGATAGATGGAAGGAAGGAGAGCTGGATGAGTGTGTGGATGGGTGGATGGAGGGATGGATGGGTTGATGGATAGATGGAAGGAAGGAAGGATGGATGGATAGATAGATGGGGAGCTGGATGGGTGGGTGGATGGATGGATGAGTAGAAGTGTGATAAATGGATGGACAGATGGATGGATTGATGGATGACTGAATGGATAGGTGGGTAGATTGAAGATGGGTGGGTAGATTGAAGATGGATGGATGGATGGATGGATGTGTGGGTGGCAAGGTAGATGATTAGGTGACTGGATGAATGGGTAGATGGATGGATGGATGAGAGTGTGGGTGGACACATGGATGGATGGGTGGGTGGGTGGATAAATCTATGACTTGGGTTAGGGAAGGGACCAAGGTTGGGCAGTGTGCTCAGACCTCTCTATAGTCAGTACTTGGCACATTGTCAGCTCACAATAAATATTCACTTCACGGAAAGGAAGGAACAGCATGGCCCCAGTAAGAAGACTTGTGTCCCCAGTGCCAAGGAGTATGCCATGAAAAGTGCTCAGGGCAATCTAAGGAGCTGAGACTGCCCCCATCCTCCCTAGGGCTCTGCTACCCCGTTTCCTCCAGGACAGAATGAAGTGCCAGGCACCTGTCCCCATGCTTAGGATTACAAAGAGGTGCAGCCAGGGGTGGGGTGATTGTCTGGGGGTGGGGTGGACCCAGCGTCGCCCCTGGAGATGGCTCGATGTTTCCAGTTCAGGCAATGGCAGCAGCAGCAGCAGCCCTGGTCCTGCCTCGTGGTGCCCTTGAGGGTGCGTTTCTGTCAGATCAGTCCTAGAACCTGGCCTGTGGGTCAAAGGCCCTCTCGCCATATACCCTCCAGCAGTTTTGGGCTGCCTTACACTCTTGCCTAGGCTGTCAAACTCCTGTTTCTCTGAAAGGGAAAAGCCAGGGCCCCTCTTGTGGGTGAAGGCCACACTCCATATGTGTTTCCCTTAGATTTCACTCCGAGCATGCCCAGACCCTGTTGTTATAAAGCCACGTGATGTCTGGCCCTCCTCATCTTTGACCTGAAGCTTATGCAGAACCCCATTGCATCCAAGATTTCTGGAGGAGGTTTCTGTCACTAAAACCAAGACCTCTGGTTGATCCAGAAAAGATTTTCTCTGTGGAGCCTGGTTACCCCTGCCTCCTGCTCCCACCTCAGTCACTCTGTTAGGCACTGGGGTTGGGCTACCTCTCAACCAAAAGGCAAGAGCAGGAAGGCTGCTGTGAGTGATCTGGGGAGCCTAGAGTGCCCCAGCGTCCTTTCAGTCACCCTTCATGCAAATGAGCTGAGCTGGCCTCTCCCGCAGGGAGGTACAGCAGGGATCTGGGTGAGAGCCTGGATGGTTACAGTCCAGGGTGACCAAGGCAGTGCCACTGGTGGGTCCCATTTCTGGGCATGGTGGGGCAGACAGGGTAGATGTGCACCGCTTGGCCTTTGAAGAGATACCCCAGAGGTCCCAAGTTTCCTCTTTATCTAATTAGTTTCTGGGCTGGGAATCTGATCGACTCTTTAACCTTGCAAAATAAGGTTACTGCTGGCTCTGGCAGATATTTGGCAGCATCGGATGATGGGCTTGGACTTCTAAATTCTCCTCCAATGTGAATCCTGAACCACAGAGAAACAGTTCTGTGCAGGAGCTGTTTATTCAGGATGTTTCCATCATGAGACTCTGCCAAGAGAAAAGGGACCCCACGTCGAGTGGCAGAGCAAGAGCAGGGGATTTGGCAGAGCTGGTGCCGCCGCGCACTTCCAGAGGCAGGACCCGGCTGGGCGCGGTGGCTCACACCTGTAATCCCAGCACTTTGGGAGGCCGGGGCGGGCAGATCACCTGAGGTCAGGAGTTCGAGACCAGCATGGCTAACATGGTGAAACCCCGTTTGTACTAAAAATACAAAAAAAAAAAAAAAAACTAGCCTGGCATGGTGGTGCGCACCTGTAATCCCAGCTACTCGCATGTGGGGCTGAGGTATGAGAATCGCTTGAACCTTGGAGATGGAGGTGCAGTGAGCCGAGATTGCGCCATTGCACTCCAGCTTGGGCAAGAAGAGTAAAACTGTCTCAAAAAACAAGAAAAAAGAAAAGAGGCAGGCCTCTCCCAGCGGGCACTGGGGGCCCCAGGCGCAGATGCCAAGGTGTGCCCGAGCAGCCAGTGTCCTCTGAGTTTTCCTGCAAGTCAGGGCACCTGCCAGCAGGGCCACCAGCACCCCAGAGCTGGCCACCTTTTAAGTGAGTACTGGCCTGTGGTCTGAGCGTTGACAGGGGTGGTTCTCCACACCCAGGGAGAGTGTGATTTACTAGGAAGAGTGTGGGAGTATCTTGGCCAAAGACCTGCCTGTTTGTGTGCTGGTGCCCAAGCCAAGGTGCGCCTGCATCCCGTTCAGCCACGAGGAGGATGGTGCCTGGGGTTTGATGAGTCACCCCGCAATCTGCAAAAGATTGTTGAAAACACCCCACTCCGTATTAAAGCCTCATCCGCCTCACCAGAGGAAGAGAGAGAGCTGGGGTGGCGTGGCCAGGTGAACCATGGCACCCGGAGATGTCCATGTCCTAACGCCTGGGGCCTGTGAGTGTGTGACTCTGCCTGGCCAAGGGGAATGAAGGCTTCAGAGGGGGCCTTGTCAGCTAATCAGCCAGCTGTGGATTTGGAGATGGTCCTCGCAAACACGGGTGGTGGGCCCAGTGCCATCGCAGGGGGCAGGCAGTGTCCTCTGCTGCATGTCCTGGTCCCAGGCAAGGGAGCAGAACTCCTGCAGCCTCAGTTTCTCCATCTGTAAAGCCATTGCACTCCATCCCAGGGAGTTAAGTGCATGCTGGCCTGTGGATGGGACACAGTCCCATCATCAGAGGGTGGGGGTCGGAGGCAGAGGATGGAGAGCTAGGATGATGGGAGCGCAGGTTGGAGTGATCTGAGGAATGGTCACGGGACAATGGGAGCGCAGGTTGGAGTGATCTGAGCAATGGCCATGGGACGTTGGGAGCGCAGGTTGGAGTGATCTGAGCAATGGCCACGGGACGATGGGAGCGCAGGTTGGAGTGATCTAAGGGATGGCCACGGGACGACGGGAGCGCAGGTTGGAGTGATCTGAGGGATGGTCACGGGACAATGGGAGCGCAGGTTGGAGTGATCTGAGCAATGGCCACGGGACGTTGGGAGCGCAGGTTGGAGTGATCTGAGCAATGGCCACGGGACGACGGGAGCGCAGGTTGGAGTGATCTAAGGGATGGCCACGGGACGACGGGAGCGCAGGTTGGAGTGATCTGAGGGATGGCCACGGGTTGGAGAACATGGCAGCCTCTGGAAACTGGAAAACCTAAGAAGCAATCCCTCCTCTGGAGCCTCGGGAAGGAGCCCACCCTGCACCACCTCAGTCTCAGCCCAGTGAGACCTCTGGCCCCAGAACTGTGAGAGGCTAAATGTGGCTACCTGCCAAGCGTGTGTTATGCTGTTGCAGCCACCATGGGCCACTCATAGAGTGATTGTGAGCATTCAGTGCATAGACTGAAGACATTGAGAACCCACGCTGACCCAGCACAGTTCTGGCCAACATTAGACGTGAGTATATAACTCTCTGGGACAGGGTGCGATGGTCCCACTGTTCAGATTGGGAAACCGAGGCTGCAGGAGTTCTGCTCCCTTGCCCAGGGCCAGGACGTGCAGCAGAAAAGGACATGAAACTCTACCTCTCTCCCAGGTTGTGCAGACTGTACCCTGCCTTTTTCCCCAACCCCCATCCCAGCCATCGGCCCCTGTGGGACCCCAAGTGATTTCCAACCAGTTACCACAGGGGTCCGGGAAGGGGCTGTGCAACCCCAAAGGCCACAGTCAACTGGGCCCTGTGGATTTGGGAACGGCTCACACAGCAGTTGGCAGGTGGACGTCCAGGGTCCCGAGGGAGGGGCACCTGTGCTTTAGTTGTCACTCCATGGGCCAGAGGGCCTGGCTGGGATGTGGCAGTGGCAGCAGTGGCCCTTATCTCTCAGACCACAAACATGCTCACAACACCCCCACATGCGCCGGACACCGTTCTAGGCCCTGGGGAGTGTGGTCAGCGCAACAGGCAGCACTGGCCCTCCCGAGCCTCCCGTCCAGTGTAGGGGGGCCCTCTATTCCTCTGCAGGACCCAGGCCCAGCCCTGATCCACTTCTCCCCAGCACAGGGGGATGAGACCCTGCCCTTTGTACTGGTCATGGGGAGGCAGCTGGTGGCTGGAAGCCTCTGCTACTGCCAGGCACGGAGGGACTGCCCCAGTCAGGTGTGCATCCCAAAAGAGGGGGCCGGAGATGCAGCGAGATCTCCCACCTGCCCTGCTCCTCAAAGTGGGGCTGGCTGGCTGGCTGGCTGGCTGCTGACGGTAGGAACAGGCTCTGCAGCCAGCCACAGGGGTTGGATGCCCAGCTCCGCCCCTTGCCAGCTGTGTGACCTTGAGCTCCCCACTGAACCTCTCTGAGCCACAGCTTCCTCATTTGTAAAATAGGAAAGAAAACGGTGCCTGCCTCCACAATGTGTTGTGTGAGAGAGAGAATGGGTGCAGGCGCTCCTAGTATCCCCAGCTACCCAGGAGGCCAAGGCAGGAGAATTGCTTGAGCTCAGGAGGCGGAGGTTGCAGTGAGCCAAGACATACACTACACTCCATTCTGGGTAACAGAGCAAGACCCTGTTTCAAAAACAAAACAACCAACCAAAAATTAAAGAGAAAAATGAGGGAAATTAGGAAGTCTTGGAGAACAGGGAAGATTTAAGGTAAGAAACTAGCTGGGGCTGAAGACCTGGGAAAATTGGGGCAAGGGGTAGTCTTGCGTCTTTGGAGGACCCCCAAAATACTAAATTGACTGGACAGCATGGGAAATGGCAGTGAGGACTCCAGTGGAGATGGTGGAAGGGAACAAAGGGCTGGAACCTTCTGCACAAAGAAAGAGCAAGTCCGAGGCTGAGACAAGCAGCTCGTTCTTAAGACATTGTCTTCCTCAGAAGGTTGCACATATCTGGGAAATGGGTACGCAGGGACCCTGGATTTGGTGGTCGAGTGCAGAGCAGTGTGAGGGGGAGTGGGCGTCTCCAGCTCAAGAGGAGCCTGGCTTCCAGAGCCCTGAAGGGGGCCTCTGGTGGGTCAAGCTGTATTGGACCTGGTGCTCTGAGGGCCGCCTGCCGGCACGCTTCTTGAAGGTCATCTCAGCAGTGGACGTGGTCACGTAAATGGTGGCCTTCCCTGGGTGGTTGCAATGAGCAAGGTTGTCCAGGGGCAGCTGGCCCTACCTTTACCTTGATGGGAGATGCTTCAGCCCTCATGCCATGGCCAAGGGGCCAGTCACAAAGACAGGGCACCAGCAGTGTCATGGAAGGTCAGAGGGAAGGCAGGGCTTCATTTGAGCAAGGCCAACTTTCAGAAATCTGGGTGATGGCCCAGGTTCTAGGAACACTTAAAGGACAGAGAAAACTCAGCACCACATGCTGAATCTGAGTGGAGGACGTTGGCCGCTCAGCTAGGTGCATTGAATGGCAAAGACTGCATTTGCGTGGCTTTTCTGCAGTATCTGGAGAGGCTGGTCCTCGAGTCTACCAGAGGGACCCATTAGCAGAGGCAGCATCCAGGCTCAGATTTCCACTCGCCAGGTCCAGACCAGACCGTGGGCCTCAGCTGTGTCTTCTGGTGCAGTCTGTTGCTAAGCTCCCCTCTGTACCTAAAACCTCTTTTTTTTTTTTTTTTTTTTTTTTTGGAGACAGAATCTCACTCTGTCGCCCAGGCTGGAGTGCAGTGATGCGATCTTGGCTCACGGCAACCTCTACCTGCGGAGTTCAAACAATTCTTCTCCCTCAGCCTCCCGAGTAGCTGGGACTACAGGCGTGCACCACCACGCCCAGCTAATTTTTGTATATTTAGTAGAGATGGGGTTTCACCATGTTGGCCAGGATGGCCTCGATCTGTTGACCTCATGATACGCCCGCCTCAGCCTCCCAACGTGCTGGGATTACAGGCATGAGCCACTGCGCCTGGCCATAAAATCTGTATCTCATTACTTCACTTGGCTTTTTAGAGATTTCCCAGCCTTGGTGTGCATTGCCCCCGCCCTGTGCTGTCCAGTTATTGCCTGTGTGCTTGGGTTTAGTCAGGGTGCCCAGGAAGTGAGTAGTGTCGTTAGTGGGAGATTCAGAGCAGTTGAGTCCAAGGAAAACACTTTTCCTTAGTTCTCAGCTTTCTGAACCAGGAGTTTGTTTGAGACAATTCATTGCGACTAGATCTTCTTTGGACAACTGAATATAGAGCAGGGCCCCCATCTGTGTCACCAGGGCTCATGAGTCCTCCTTGCCAATGACCAGGGTCCTTGAAGGAATAAGGTCTGGATCACTGTTGCCCAGCCCAGAATATAACTCGGGGGCCTCTTCATTTGTCAGAAAGCTATCCTGGTGTTTTGCGCATATCTTCTAATTTATAACCACCCCACCCTTCACTCCAAGCTCCGAATATTCACCTTATGTTTATTAGAAAGCATTTGGCTGCAGGTAATAAAAACCTCACTCACAGTGCCTGAGACCACAGTGGTGAGTCTAGAGGAGGGCATGGCTGGCATCCATTGCATGGGCAGTGACGTCTCTGCAGGCCTCTTGACCTCTGCCTCATGGTGGCAAGATGGCTGCCATAGCTCCAAGTGTGATATCCCCCTAGCACATCCTACACCAGAGTGTAAAGGACGGGGTGCCAGGGAGCATTTCCCCAACCCCTACTCCCTCTCCAAATAGTCCAGCCTTTCTCAGCAGACCTGCCCTTGCGTTTCCTTGGCCAAAACTATTCCATAGTGTCATGAGCATCTATAACTGCAGGGGAGACTGTCACAGCAAGTGTCTGGCTTTTCCAGTCGCTGCAGTGGGCAGCAAGCTGGGAAGAGGGCCAGAGTCTGTATCGGGAGCTGCGTGTGGGGGAGAAAGAAGGCTCAGTCCCCTCCCTCTAAGTGCACAGTATCACGTGAGGGACAGCACTTGAGGTCCACTTGGAAGCGGTGGCTATTGCAGTGGGCTTTGAAGAATGAATAAGAGTTCAACTGCTAAAGATAGCAGGTCAGAATGTTCTAGGTGGGAGTAGAAGTATGAACCAGAGAACAGCACACCCCTGCTGTGCCCAGGAGACGCCTTCTTTTCTGACACATGGCCAGTTCGTTGAGACGGGAATCATAAAACACAGGCATAACCAGCATAGTTAACGTTTACCCAGATGTTCCCACACCCATTTTTAGGTGTGGGGCCTTTCTTTGCCTTTGGCCCTGCTCACCCCACCATGTCTTTCCTTCCTGGCGTTACCCAGCCCACAGCATTTGGTCCACCATCTCCAATTTTGAATTTTTGGACACAGAGCAGGATCTCCTGGCAAAATCTTCTCAGAGCATCCCAGGGTGCTCTCTGGGCAGCTGAGATACTGGCAGGACAGCAAACCACTCATTCCTTCTCCACTTCCTTCTCTAGAACATGCTGCTAGAACCAACGCCCCCCACCCCCTAAAAGGGTTCTTTCCTTTCTCTCTGTCACCATCTGGGTTGGGAGGGCTGTGAGCTGTCAGAGAACCGGCCCCCACTTGGCCAGGAATCAACCATGTTTCAGTATCGGTATAGTTCAGGAACCCACAGTGGTTCAGACAGGCTGGCTTTGCCTCCAGCTGTGTGTTCTTATGCAAATCACTCAACCTCTCTGTGCTTTATTTGCTCATCCATAAAGTGAGAGTCGTAACAGTTACTGCCTCATATGGTCATTATGTAGATTCAGTTTGTTAAATGCACAGAGTGCTTAGAACAATCCCTGGTGCATGGAAGGTGCTCAAAGGCGGTAACGTAATAATTATGCTAATTACTCTAATTATGAATTATTACTCATTAAGCCGGAATTCAGATTTATCCCCGCTTGGAGCCAACCAGAGCATAAAAACCTAGACACAGTAAAGAGGTGTTTCTTTGTTTCCCAGAAAGGACCTCTTGTGGTCCTTCTGAACCTCTCTGGGACATCTCACAGATGACCTCATTTCTCAAATGCATTCTCCTCGCCTCTTCCAGAGCACACCTGTACGTGGTAATGTCAGAATGCAGCAAAATTGAGACTTTTCTTAGCTTTTATTATATGTAGTTATATGCTACGTACATGTATTATTTGTGTTGATTTAAATGTTAGAATATTTAGAGCATATCTTTAAAAACTGCAGCCTACAGGCCAAATCTGGCCCATTGCCTGTTTTTGTAAATAAAGTTTTATTGGAACACAGCCCCGCCCATTATTTACATATTGTCATGGCTGCCTCTGTGCCACAACTAGCAGAGTGAGTAGTTGCAACAAGAACCACCCATGTGCCCTCAGAGCCTGGAATGTTCACTTTCTGGGCCTTTGCCTGGTCTAGAACATTTGCAGAGTCCCTTCCAAAGCACCTCACTGACCGTGCGTGGTAGCTCACGCCTGTAATCCCAGCACTTTGGGAGGCCAAGACAGGCAGATTACCCGAGGTCAGGAGTTCAAGACCAGTCTGGCCAACATGGCAAAATGCTGTCTCTACTAAAAATACAAAAATTAGCTGGGCATGTTGGCGGTAATTCCAGCTACTCAGGAGGCTGAGATGGGAGAATCGCTTGAACCTGGAAGTTGGATGTTGCAGTGAGCCGAGATCACGCCACTGCATTCCAGCCTGGGTATCAAGAGCAAAACTCCATCTCAAAAAAAAAAAAAAAAAAAATCAGTAAAGTACTTCCCATTACAATATGTCTGCCTCTTAGCCCAGCTGCATTGCAGTAATGGATGCCTGAGCCTGGGTAATTGATAAAGAAAAGAGGTTTCTTTGCCTCACAGTTCTGCAGGCTGCCCAGGAAGCATGCTGCCAGCATGTGCTTCTGGTATGGGCTTCAGGAAGCTTCCACTGATGGCGGAAGGCTAAAGGGAGCTGGCATCCCATGGCAAGAGAGAAAGAAAGAAAGAGAAGAGGAAAGTGCCAGACTCTTTCTAGCAACCAGATCTTGTGAGGACTAAGAGTGAAAACTCACTCAGGCCCGGGTGAACGGAACCAAGCCATTCATGAGGAATCCGCCCTGTGACCCAAACAGCTCCTACCAGGCCCCACCAGCAACGCTGGGACCAAACTCCACCGTGGGGTTTGGAGGGAACAAATAGCCAAATTATATGAGCCTCATGCTTTTAACTATTTTTACAACTGCCCCTCTGGTCACTCTAGCTTCTCAACGAAGCATCAGCACTTGGAACAGAAGCAGACTTTTTAGTGGCCCTAATGAGTAGAGGGAAGTTGGTGGCCAGGAATGGATGGCAGCAGTTTCTCCTCCAGAAACCCAGGTCAGGGTTTCTCATGGCCTCCCACTCAACAAGTCTGTGCCATTCAGGTTGGGCAGGAGAGCCTGGTGGGGGGACCCTGGGCTCCGGGTGGGTCCCCAGGCCCTCACCCAGCCCTGGAATCAGCCTTCCCTGCAAAGCCCAGGACATCAGGTGACTGTCACAGCTGAATCTGGTTCCCGGGAGAGGAGGACACTTCTGGTTTAGTAGAACTGGGGGCATCTCCCCACCCCCACTGGGGGGACTTGGCAACTTGCCTCAGCAGGAGACCTCTGTGGCCTGTCCCGTGGCCCACCGGCATAGTCTCTGTGGACGAGCTTTGAGACGGACAGATGGGACAGGCTTGGCCTGTCATTTTAATTAATGAATAAAGGAAAAGTCATACACAGTCCCTTCTTGCCCTCACAGCAAAATGCCAGGCAGTTGTACTGTTCCCCTGATTTTTTTTTTTTTTTAAAGAACATTCAGTTCAGTGTCAAAGGCTGAGGCTTAAGTGTGAGTTGGCTCTGCTGCCGGTGGGGCCGTGTGGCCCTGGGCAAACCCTGTCACTGCAGGCTGCCTGCGCCTCCCGTGGCGGTGCTCCCACCAGCCTGAAGGGTCTCGAGGGCCACCGAATTGGAGGCGACGTGGAAGAATGGTTTTGAATAGAGCTACAGGTGCTGTATGTACTCCAAGCACGGGGTGGCCTGGAGGGTGACCAACTCAGCCCATTTGTCCAGGACCATCTTGGTTTTAAAACTGACAGCCCCATATCCCAGAAAACCCCTTTGTCAGGGAACACCAGGACAGCAGGGCCCCCAGTCTGCATCCCAGACCACACAGGAGGCTCTGGCTCTGGCTTCATTCACTGCGTCAGGAGCACCGATGAAGCCCCTGCTCAGATATCCCGGTCTTTCATTCTGCAGACAGGAAAACCCAGGCTCAGTGGTTGAGGGTCCTGTCTGGGTCCCACTGCCAGTTCTTGCCAGAGCCAGGACTAGAAGGTGGGCCTTCTCCACCTGGAAAAGTACTTTTCCTTCCTTCCAAAAATAATGCCAGTGGCCGGCACCCTCCAAGGCTGCAGAGTGTGGCGGGCAGGACCGTCCTGCCTTCGGGGGCACTCACGTGCTACTGGGGGAGTCAGACAGCAAACGAGTGAAGGAGCAAATTACAATTTGAAACGTAATGACTGCCCAGAAGAAAGCAAAGCAGAGAGAAAGGCTGGAGAGTGGGGGACACAGGAGGACAGCAGCCCCCAGGCAGCAAGGCCCTTCTCTGGAGGTGACCCGGGGACCTGCAGGAACAGCAGCCTGGCTAGGGGGGACCAGGAGCAGCGTCCTGGGAATTGCACAGGCAGTGCAAAGGCACTGCTAGAGATGAGCGTGACCTGCTGGGGAAAGAGGACAGCAGGAACGGGAGGAATCAAGAGGAGAAGGGGCATGAATCAGATCACAAAAAGCCTTAGCCATGGTGGAGAATTTGGATTTTATCCTCAATTATGATGGGGAGGCCAGGTACAGTGGCTCACGCCTGTAATCCCAGCACTTTGGGAGGCTGTGGCAGGTGGATCACCTGAGGTCAGGAGTTCAAGACCAGCCTGGCCAACATGCTGAAACCTGTCTCTACTAAAAGTACAAAAATTACCAGGCATGGTGGCAGGTACATGTAGTCCCCAGCAACTCGGGAGGCCGAAGCAGTAGAACTGCTTGAACCCAGAAGATGGAGGTTGCAGTGAGCCGAGATCATGCCACTGCACTCCAGACTGGGCGACAGAACAAAACTCCACCTCAAGAAAATAAATTATGATGGGGATCTGCTGGGGTATTTTAAATAGGGGAGACACAGTCTGATTTAAGGTTTTTACATAAAGAGTGAATTCAAGGGAGATTCCTCAGTGGGCTCAGAATGGAGGCAATCGTGGCCCTTCCAGACAGGTCGGCTGTGGGGGAAGGGGAGAGCTCACTTCGGGACGGCTCCTCCGGCTTAGGCCAGCCCCTGGGTGTCCTGCCTGGCACCACAGAGTCCATGCCAGCTTTGGAAGCACAGGGAGCATCCTGGCATCCCTCGCTCGGGAGCCCCCTGCCCTCTTCCCATCTGCCCACAGCTCTGTGTGCCGGGATCTACCCATCTGTGAGAGACACACAGTGTGGGGACTTTCTCCTTGTTTGCTGACACACAGGTGTGTCCTCTCCATAAGGACAGACCCCAGAGGGCAGGCCTCTGCTGATGTCAGCAGGAGCATCTTTTACCTGCGGCAGGTGAAAATACCTGTGTATGCATAAGGTCTCCAGAAGGAAGTTCTGTGAGCTAAGGTGCATTCTCACACACTGATAGCCTTCCAGCCCCTGCTGCGTGCCGAACCCCTGTAAACATGGGGTTTCCTGCCCCACTGTGGTGTCTCGAGGCTGTGGTTGACATCTGTAGCTGGCAGGTGAGGATATTGGTGCTCGAGGAGGTTGAGGAATGTGGCCAACGGCGTGGCACTAGTTTGGGGAAGCTGGGGTTCCACCAGGGTGCTCAGGCTCCAAGGCGGGCATCCTCCCTCCTGGACCACATTTCTGTGCATCCCGGAAGGGAGCGCCCATCACATCCCATCATGATCATGAGCGCAGCTAAGCCCTATCTGTCTCCTCCGCCAGCCACACCTGGCAGGTAACGTGCCTGGTAGTGCTTAGGAAACGCTTGTGGGTGATTTATTACAAAGTAATGAGACAATTTAATTTGAATCAAGTTCTTTGTACATTATTGTTTCTATTAGGAAAAACTTGCGTTGCTTATCATGTTAGCAATGGGGAGGAAAATGGTCATAATAAGCAGGCAGGGCGTTTTCGTAATTGCAGATTTGAGAAATGGCTTCCTCTAGCGAGCGTCTCTGGGCATGGGCGTGCGGGCTGCATGGGGTCAGAGCCACTGTCTTCCCCATGCCACGTGAAGCAACACAGCCCCCTATCCATGGGCGAGAGCAGCTCCTGGGAGCCAAGAGTCCCCTCTGTGCAAAAATTGCCCAAATTCATCACCTCCTGCCTGGAAGCAGCATGGCCTCCGCAAGAGCAGCCTGGCCGGGGCTGTCGCTCAGGGCACCAGGATGGCACCGGGCGCTGGGCTTCATTTCCCCTGTGAATTATGGAGGAAGGACACGAGAACACCACCACACTGTAACTCTCCGATCAGGAAGCAGGACGCTGGGAGCAGCTGCGTGTGTGGTCTTGGGCTGAGAGGCTACCCCATCCCCTTCGGGAGTGACAGATGACGGGGAAGCCCTCCTGTTCTCCCGCAGCCTGCCCACCCGTAGAGCGGCCCTCTGTGCTGCCCTGCAGCCAGCTCTGCCACAGTGAGCTGGGCTGGCTGCCCACACCCAGCAGCCAAAGTGCCCAAGCTGGCATCTCCGCTGAGCTGGGACACCTGTTGGGTCCCCACCTCGGCACCCCCCACGGAACTGCTGACGGCGCTCTGCTCAGTCTCATCCTTCCTGATTGGCAGAGCCCGGAAATTTCTAGGACATGCACTGCCACTGCCGTTCCCTGGAGGATCCTCTTTCTAATATAGTGCTCCAGTTCTTGCCTTCACCAGGCCCTGCCACCAAAATGCGACTACACCAGGAATGATTTAGCGGAGCTGCACTCAGGCCCTTTTCTGCCTTGGAGAAGGCAGGTCTCCTGGCTCCAGCTGCCCTGGGAAGGACCTTTCAGGGGCAATGAACGCACCACCCAGTCTCTCTGCAGGGAGTCCCTCCTGCCTCTCCCAGGTCCCAGCACCCACCTCCACGGGCCTTGCCCCCCACATTCCAGCAGCCCCTGCCCGGATCTGACTAGACGTCACACCCACAGCCCACACTCAATGTACCTTTTTGCCATGGAAAACATTCAGAAATGATTTTGATCATTCTGCCTTTGAACTTGCTTGACCGTAAGTGATGCCCTGCGATCCTTCCCCGGCAGCTCCTGTGATTCCCCAGCTTCATCAGCGCACCCAAGGGTTCCTGCAAGGTGGGAACACCTGCCTTACGAATTGGTCTACACGCAGTGAGGTGACGCGTTTGTGGATACCAGCTTTAACGAGTCATGACGTTGACCCCACGTTGAATTTCAGAGACACTGAATTCAACAGAGATTAACTGTGCTATCATTTCCTCTTTGGATTTGAGAGCCGGCAAATTTTATTTTTTGGGTTGTGGAAACAGCCCCACTGCCTCTTGCCTGGCAGCTCTGGAGGCCCCTTCTGCACACGCGAGGTGGGTCGGCTGCTCTGGCTCGGCCCTCCCACCCAGCACTCAGATCTGTAGCCCCTTCCTCTGCTGACCTTGGACCTTGGACCTCACACTGCACAAGCCCGGATGTTAGTGCTTCATCCAATGTCCAACCCCTGCCAAAGGGCCCAGGTGACTTCAGCCCCACCACCCTGACCTTGGAAGCCCCACCCTGCACGGAGGCAGGGGTGGGAATTCTGTCATCCACCGCATTCCCCACGGACCACTCACAGCCACTTTCAGAGAACAGCCGTGGCCTCTGGAGTTCACACTGATGGCCAGGGAGCCCCCTCAGCCAGCAGCAGCCGATCTGTGCTTGTGAATTGTTGAGATGGAAGCATGAAGGTTGGATGGAAGTTACTGGCGCGTGGAGCAAGTTGACCCTGAGTCATTCCAGGAGGATTCGGGCCTCGCCAGAGAAAGGCCAGGAGAAGCCATAGACAACTGCTTTTCGGTCGTTTCAGCCTCTTCATGGGCGAAACAGGAGACATGTGAGTGGCCGGGGCCCTGCGGACACCTGCACTTTGTGTTACTGCCCAGTTGTGTCCCTAGACGGCCCTGGGTGAGTCGGCGGCCGACGTCTGCAGCCCCGTGTGGTCAGCCGCTCCTGGCCTCCCGCCTCATCACGGCCCTTCGGACGTCAGGGCCAGCTGCCTACCTTCCAGCCCTACTCTCTCTGGAATGTTCTTTTCTCTCCTGTCCCCAGCCCCCCAGCCCCCCAACCCATTCTCCTATGTACACTTTAGTCCTCCTCCTCCAGGAAGTCTTCCAGGCGCTCTTACAGTTCTCTCAGAACCACGTCCCACACTGTTGAAGTCCCACGTTTCTGTGACTGTGGATTGATGTTTATCTTCCTCACTTGCCTGGCATTTGCTGTAGCAGATCACCACAGATGGGGGGCTCGAAACAAGAGAAGTCACTTCTGTCACAGCCCTGGAGGCCGGAGGTCCAAAACCAAGATGACAGCAAGGCTGCGCTCCTCCGGGGGCTCCAGGGAAGGATCTTGCTTCCTCTGCTGCCTCTGCTGTTCGCCTGCAGTCCTTGGTGCTTCTCAGCTGGGCCGAATCACTCGAGCCTCTGCATCACTCCAGCCTCTGCCTCCGCCTTCCCCCAGCCTCCTCTGCCCTGCCTCTGGTTGTCAACCTCCTTCTGCTTTTCTCGCATGAGGACATGGTCATTGGTTTAGGACCCTCCCTAAATCCAGGAAGATCTCATCGCAAGACCCTTAACTAACTACACCTGCAAACCCAAGTTCCAAGTATGGTCACTTTCTTTTTCTTTTTTGGAGGGGACAGAGTCTTGCTGTGTCGCCAGGCTGGAGAGCAGTGGCACGATCTCGGCTCATTGCAGCTTTTGCCTCCTGGGTTCAAGCAATTCTCCTGCCTCAGCCTCCCAAGTAGCTGTGACTACAGGTGCATGCCACCACGCCCAGCTAATTTTTGTGTTTTTAGTAGAGATGGGGTTTTACGATGTTGGCTAGGATGGTCTCGATCTCTTGACGCTGTGATCCACCCACCATGGCCTCCCAAAGTGCTGGGATTACAGGCGTGAGTGAACCACCACGCCCAGCCAAGTGTGATCACTTTCACAGACACTGGCGGTTAGGAATTAAACACATCTTTTTGGGGGTGTTAAACCCAGTCTCTTTGGATGAGTTGAGCCACCATTCAACTGATCACAGTTGACAACTCTCTAAGGGCCAGACTGGGCCAGGTTTGTTCCTCAGCACCCAGGAGTTCATCACCTGCCCCTTCGTAGGCATTTGGGAATTGATCCTGTAACAGCTGGATTGATTCACTGCTTCACACGGTAGCTTGACACTGGCCCCAGTTACTTCTGAACTTTGGGGTGAGACTGAAACCCAGTCCCAGCTGAGCAAGGAAGAACTAAAGCTGTCACTGGACGGAGCCAGCAACCCAGCTGGGATCCTGAGAGCTGTGTGTCAAACCATCAGGTCTACCCCAGTAATGCTGGTGTTCACAGTTAAAATGTCCACATCTGTCCGCCCGTGTGTGGGGAAGCAGACAGAGCCACCCAGAGCCCCTCAGGCCCACACGTCTGGGCCAGCTCAGGCCTGGCTTCTTGTGCCTCCGAGTTGACATCTCTGCCAGGATCAGGTGCTGCTGCCAAAGGAGCTTGTGAAAGTGACTGACATCCTAAACACCAGCTGTCACTGCTGGCACCTGCTGCTCGCCGGACCAGGGAAAGTGCAGCCTTCCCTGTGGGTCTGTCATGGTGCCCGCTGGGGGAAAGGGAACCCAGGCCACTGCTGAAAGCCAGTGTATGACCACGTGTGGTCTTGCAAAGCAGACACCGGGAGCATCTTCAGGCCGGCCAGCAGGGAGAGAGCTCCGGGGCCTGCCACGTGGCCGTCCCTGGGTCCCCATGACCCTCCTGCCTTGCTTCAAGGTACCGAGTGCTCCGAGGGTATTCTGTAAGCTGTCTTGCAGCATACAATGGGACTGTGGGTGAGCACAAACGGGCAAACCTTTGATGGTTTCTCTTCCCTGTGGCTCCCTGGAGGGCATCAACGTGGAGGTAGTTGTGTCCCCTGAAAGCCAATATGGTTCCCATAGGAATACCTCTTGTATTCTCCATGGTAGCATGTCCAGGGCAGCTGAGACCCCATCTTTGTGTGAACTAGGGAAAGGTGCTTGCCCCTTCCTTAAGACACCGTCCTTCCCTCTGTGCCGAAATTACCATTAGTACGTGTGCCGTGGTGGCCGTGATGGAAATGGTTTCCTCCATAGTTGTACAGTGCACAACCTGCCCAGCTGTACTTGGTAGGACTGGTTGCCTGCCTCCTTCACCTTCCACAGCTCCTGTGCAGGTGGATGTTGGCAAAAGAGGGTACATGTGGGGCATGTCAAAGCTCCCTTCCACCTGGCTCAGAAAACATTTGGAGACAGTGCCGCTAGATTACATTTTTTGCTCAGCAAGCACAGGTAGATGTGTCACATGGAGAGACTCAGAGGATCAGGGCATGGCATTTGCTTCCAGGGAGCCCACAGTGCCTACTTCAGGCTCATGGTCAGTGAGTGGGTTAGGGCGTGAGGCGGGTTTGGGGAAGGCTGTCCCAGCAGCCACGTGGGAAGTGTGCAGGCACCTTGGTCATTTCCCCACAAAACTGGATTGCCGTGCATCTCAGCTGCATGCGGAGAGTGGGTCTGCTGCTGCAGGGGCAGGGCAGGTTGGCAGGGGCAGAGGTCAGGGCGGACTGTGGGTCACAGGAACCGCAGCACTCAATGCCACAACTCCCGCCCCTGCCGCAGCTCATCCTAGGATAGGTTTTAGATTCATGAACCAGCAGAAGGAGCTTCTGTGCATTTCTTATCTCCAGAAAGGCCCCTTCCTAAGGCCTGTGTGTGAGAGGCCCCCGTCCAATTGCAAGGAGATGGGGGGAAGCCACCGAGTTACGCCTTTCAGACACAGCGACTGCAGCTTCTTTCAAGGAATGACTCTTCTATCCTAGACTGTCCCATTGCTTTTCATGAATTACCCAAGACATTGAAAGGTTCTAAGGGCCTGGGGTTGCCTTTTCTCTTTCCTCTCTCACTTCCTGGGCCGAGCCAGGTGCACACAGTAGGTCCTTCGCAGCACTGAGTCTGCCCTCTGGGTTTAACTAGGAACCCAGGGATGGTTCTGGTGCCTTCTTACGTGAAACCCTGCAGTCATCCTTCACCCACCTCCCACCCAACATCCATTTCTCCCTGCTCTGCTCCTGACTTGAGTTCATACCCATTTTGCATCCCCTCTGGGCACACATGGGGTACCTGGCCTATTCAGGGTGCTGCGGGCATTTGGGGTGATCTGCAGGATGAGGTCACTGACCCCATTGATTCTGGAGAAAATGTCCCCTCTCCCCCAAGAGACAAACTCAGAAGGCACATTTTCTCCAGGGTCACCCAGCTCAAGAAAGTGGGTGGGGATGCTAAGAAGGGCAGCTTCCCCTGGCTACAGGGGGTCTCCCACTCATGGGGGATGCACTGGGCATCACCTCACTTGCTCCTCCTAAACCTTACAGGGCAGTTGCTTTTCCCCCACTTTCCAGGTTAAGCAATTGAGGCTGTAAGTAGCCAAGGTGGCCAGTGTCTGGGATGGGATTCAAACCCATGTCTGCAGATGAAAGTGAGGCGAGGTCTTGGTGGGTGTGGAGCAGGAAAGAGAAGTTAAAAACAGTCCTTAATGTCAGAGAATAAGCAGTCTGCTGTTTTACTGAGTAAAACGGTCTTGGAGCAAGATCTTTGCGCAGTTACAAGTGTGGGCGAGACAATTCTCAGATGCGGCCGGATGCTGTGGCTCACATCTATAACCCTTCCACTTTGGGAGGCCAAGGTGGGAGCATCCCTTGAGGCCAGGAGTTTGAGACCATCCTGGGCAACATAGTGAGACCTTGTCTCTACAAAAAATTTAAAAATTAGCTGGGCATGGTGATGTGTGCCTGTTGTCCCAACTACTTAGGAGGCTGAGTTAGGAGGGTCGCTTAAGGCCTGGAGTTCAAACTTACAGTGAGCTGTGATGGTGCCACTGCACTCCAGCCTGGGCAGCAGAGCAAAACCCTGTCTCTAATTTTAAAAAAAGAAAGTCCTCAGGTGCATTAGGAATCACTGAAAAGGTTTCAGCCTTGGGTGTCAATCGGAGGGATCCCTGTAGGAGGAAGGGAGTCCGGGGGAGGAGAGGGTGGCGTGTGCAGACAGGGACCCCACTTGTAACTGTTCAAGTTATGAGCATGCACTGCCTGCCAGAGCCAGTTCTGAGGCATGGATGGGTGACTCCATGCCCTCCCACTCAGGACCTACCAGGCGCATCTTCTTCTTCTTCTCATTTTGCAGGGCAGCAGGTCAGTGACCTTGGGGTCAAAGCAAAGCTAGGATTTGAACCACACTGTGTGTGATGCCAAAGCCTGTGCCCCCACCTACCACACTGGAATGTCCCTGCCCTTATGTAGTCTGTGGAAGACAGCTAGCAAGTGTCAGGGCAGCCTCACTGGCCCTAAGAAGTCACAGGGTATGCTGGCAGAAAGTGGGATGGGTCATCTTGGAGAGGCAGGGTCTGGGTGGCACTGGGCACTGCAGGAGGAGTTGCCCAGCAGGGCAGATGAGCACCTGAGCGTGTGACAGGTTCCCCTTGGAGCTGCATGGAGAATGGAGATGGACTTGGTCGGCCCATGTGTCTGCAGGGAAGAGTGTAGGGTACTGAGCTCCAGACCCTGGGACTCGGCGTCGTCCTTCCAGGACTTCAGGGTGGCTGTCGCCCTCGGCATCTCCTCTCACAGAGAGCAGGTGCATAGGAAGGTTGAGCAGAGGCTCTTGGCTTGGCAGCTGGGGCCTTTAGAGAACCTTCCATGGAGGAGACGCACAGGCTGGTCGCCTGCCTGGCCATGAGGGAACCATGGGACCTGGGTGGGCTGACTCCCCTTTCCGAAGTTCACAGGGGAAGCGGGTGGTGACTAGAAGGCATTTCCCATGAGGGACACACGTCTGTGTTCTGGTTGTGGGGGCCGTGGAGACAGGTCGAGGGGCCTGGCAGAGGGTCTGCTCATCAGTGCCTCATGGGCCCCTAAATCCATGGCAACGGAGCCCCAGCTCTCCCCCCACCCAGCCTCCTTGGGGCTGCAGGGTCCTGGCCGACCACCAGGCCTGCTGGAGGTTAATGACACCCGTTACAGGAATGGCTCCCTGAGGCCTCCTGTGACACCACACCAGCGCGGCATGGCCTCATCTGACCCCATGGTGATCCCAAGAGGGCTGTAGGTTTGTTCTTACCCACCCTTGCTGTGTAGGAAAACTGAGGTTTAGAGAGCCCCATCATTTACTAGAGGCCACAACAGCCATGTGATCTCACCCCTAGGCTCCCAGGGCCCTGGACCTCTGACCATGTGTAAGCCCCTGTCTGGTGGCCCTGAGCAGGGCAGGTGGGCCTCCAGGGCTGAGCCAAGAAGGCTCACAGTCATGACCGAGTTCCCCAGAGTGGAGCTCCCTGCACTTAGGAGGCTGTCTCTGGGGACGGGGCAGGGGAAGGAAGGTCCAGGGCCAGAACTCCCCCTAACTGCTGAGACCAGGGTGACCAGTCCCCTAGATTGTCCTGGTCTCTGGCTGTGAAGGCGCCACGCATGCTGGGCTATTCCTGGAAGACAGGGCCACCCAGCAGCTCTCTATGCGAGACCCTCTGATGCCATCAGGGATGGGTGCCTGGAGGTGTGAGAAGGGCCCATGTTCCCTGGCTGCGCCCTCCAACCTCTCCAAGCCTCATCTGCCTCATCTGTAAAATGGGAGGATCGAGGGGCCGCTGCCCATCCCTTGTCCAGGATGCCGAGGCCTGTCATCCACGTTTGCCCGTCCCTCCTCCTCCCCGGGACCCCCCATTCCGAGGTGGCTACGCTGTCACCAGCTGGCTACACTGGGCCCCTGTACTTCCTGTAGACCATGAACCTGGTACTGGTGCCAGGCAGAACTGACCCGCACTCCTGGGGCCAAGAGCCTATGAGCACATGGCCTCGTTTGATATTGGCGTCCCTAGGCCCCCCCTGTGTGCCAGGGGCCTGCTACTTTCTTCAGGGCCCGTCTACAGCTTTTTCTGCCTGGGCCCCTGGCCTGGTGTCCTTTCTACTCACCCCCAAGGCTCCCACACAGCCCTGCAAGACCCTGCAGAGGCCTCCCTCCACACTGGCTGCCTCCCTCCCTTCCCGCTCCCCTCCACAGAGGCCTTCCCAGCTCCCCACTGACTTCCGGGCAGCAGCAGAATCCGAGGGGGTGCCAGCAGCCTTCATCTCACGCCCCTTCTGCCCCCGCAGGCCACCCAGAAGATGGGGGCTGAGGACAGTTCATCTGCAGCCAGGAGGCTCACTGAGCAGTGCCCCACCCCACACACTCCGGGTGCCTCGGGGGGCTGGATGGGCATGTGGCAAGTGCCAGCAGGAAAAGCGAGAGGACGCCGCGGCAGCTAGAGCAAAGTTGGAGCTTTTATGGTTTCTTTCCTTAAAAAAAAAAAAAAAAACTGTCATGGCGAGAGGCAAACAGCGTGGCTTTAGGTCATCTCAAAGGGGCAGCCGCCTACCCCCTCCAGTTCCCCAGCAGTGAATTCATCTTCCCCAGAGGGGGCCAGGGTCCTCAGGGGCTTTGAGATGGAAATGACCTGAGTCCTCTGCCAGGGAGCCCCCCCCACACCCACCGAGGCTGCAAGGGGCAGGGGATGGATGCTGGAGGGGGTATGTGGAGAGAGCCCCAGCCGCTCCCCCTCCCCACCCGCTCCCAGCCCAGCCTGCGGATGCTCTGCGCGGGATGACGCCCGGCGCACTGTGGGCTGTCAGATGATTGTGGGGGCTCCTGCCTGCCGCACACCGCCGGCGCCGGGACGGGAGAGGGAGGGGGCGCTGGATGCGACGCACAGGTCCCTGCGTCTCTGGTGCCTGCTGCCGGCTCGTGCGGGGAGCGGATAGGATCTGATTTTTTTGAACCCCCTTCAAGGAAAAGCAAAACAAAACTGCTGCCTCATTTCTCCTCTGGCCGATCTCCCCAGGCTCCCCTGGAAGATGCGTGTGGCCGGGACAAGCTGGAGGAGCTCATTCCCGACGCCGCCGCTGCCGAGGCCGCCGCTGCCACCGCCGCCGTTCGGGCCACTTACTTTCTTTGCCCTGGGCGGCGTCCTGGCCAGCCCCCCTTGAGCCTGCCGCTGGCTCAGCCACCCCTTCGGCAGCCGCCCCACCATGTATGACTCCTTCCTCCGGCTGGCTCCGGCTCTGCCTGCCCCCACCCTGCAAGTCTCATTGTGCCACGCTCGCCTATCCCGGTAGCCACCCCCCTCTTCCTTCGCTCCTCCTGCACCCTCGCTGCCTCCTCTCCTCCATGCTGCCTGGATCTGGCGAGCTAGGGTGATTAATTGGCTATGATGATGAACGTCCCCGGCGGAGGAGCGGCCGCGGTGATGATGACGGGTTACAATAATGGTCGCTGTCCCCGGAATTCTCTCTACAGTGACTGCATCATTGAGGAGAAGACGGTGGTCCTGCAGAAAAAAGACAATGAGGGCTTTGGATTCGTGCTTCGAGGGGCCAAAGGTAAGCGCGGCTGCTGGGAGCCTGAATATGTTCCCATGTTTTGTGTGTGTGTGCACGCCTGCATGAAAAATGTTCCCCAGCTCGGGAAGAAGCATTAAATAAGCATTTTTCCTGGGGGCACTTGGTTGCTAGACAACCATGTTCTTTCACATTCTGCCTTACTCAGAAAACGCTAGGGCTTCCTTGAGGAATATTTTTAATTTTCTGTAGACAACATTCTTCTGAATGGGTTCTCTCTCCCCCCTGCCCCCTTCTACCTTTTGTTTTTAAATGATGGGGTTGTCAATATTTTGTGTTCTAGTTGAGCCAGAGGGTGGCTGTGCTCAGAGCTCTGGGTCTCAGATACCCAGGTTTGCCCGGGCCTGAGTTTCAGGCATTAGAAACTGCCCCATTCTGGGAGTGGGCTTTGTAACAGTGGCAGGCATTCGTGTGCTCGCCTCTAAGGTGACTTTGCAAAGGAAATGTGACAAGATGGTCCTCTGTGCCGTGGACTGAGCCAGCAGCACACATGTTACGTGGCCCGTCGTGGGAGGCTCGGGGATGCGGTCCATGGCGGTGCACCCACCAGGCGCCCTGCACTCGCAGCTTCCCCTCCGAAAGAAAACAAAATGGCATCACCTCCCCGTGAGAGGGGACATCCGCCCACCGCGTGTGTGGCTCAGCCATGTGGAAGTTTCATCTCGGAGCTTCCGTGCTGTGCCAGGGGTCCCACACCTGTGCTGAGGGAGGCCTCCTTCCCGGCTGGCATGCCACAGGCTCAGGCAACTCCTTAGCGAGCTGTCCAGAGAAAGAGCAGATGCCTCTGTCCTTGTGAGTGTCCACGCCTGTCTGTGTGATTTGCTCTCCCCTCCCCCCGCTGGAATCTTCATCTCCACACCTACCCACCCCTAGCCACTCCTGCCTCCCTAGAAAAGTCCGTCTCCTGCCCTGGAGTTGCACCTGGCAGCTCTGTGGGCCCCAGAGGCCAAGCCTCGCCGTGCTGGGCAGCGGTGTCCGGCCCCTCCCCCAACATCAGTTCCCAGGGACACTGGTCACACACACAGTGGTCACAGAGGTCTGGGCTCCCTGTAGGGAGGACTCCTGAGCAGATTCCAAATCTGTAGCCACCCACTGGGTCAGCATGATGTTCCGTCCACATTCCAAGTCGAATTCCCTTGGTTGCGAGTCTACGTAGATGTAAATTTGGCAAGTGGTTCAGTGTGGTGTTTCTGTAGCTCTGTGTGGCAGGGGAGGAACTTTTCCATTTTTAGAACTGAAAATGTTTAGTCACTGATGCTTTTAAAGAAAATGACAGGCGTGTAGACATGTACCAAAGAGCACATGATCCCATGGTTTCAGCAGAGAGGCCAAGAAGTATGATGACGGCCCCAAGGTCCAGTTGACTTCATTGCTTGAGTTGCATCAACCCACAAATATGAATCTCAAGCTCTTCCTGGGGGAGGGTTGGCCTGGACCAGCCATCTGCACTGGGAGATGCTTGGGCCCACTTCCTCCTGGGTTCCCGTGGGGAGGATTGGGCAATGTGAACTTGGAAAACATCTCCAGGCTTGTAACCAGGTGCTGCTTGTCTTCCCAGCTGACACACCCATTGAAGAATTCACACCAACACCGGCATTCCCCGCCCTGCAGTACCTGGAGTCCGTGGACGAGGGTGGGGTGGCGTGGCAAGCCGGACTGAGGACCGGGGACTTCCTGATTGAGGTAGGGACACAGGTGTCTGTACCTTTCTGCTTGGGGAGAGTGCCGACTCTCGGGGAGAGGGTCGTAGTCCTGGCGGCAGCACGCGCATGAGGCGTGGTCTGGGGCTTCTTGTGGAGGCTGCCATGAACTTTCATTATTTGGCCAAGTTCTCCCACCGTGGGTGCCACAGCCTGTTGATCTTGTCTTGGGGGCCTTGGCTGTAACCCATTGGAAGGAGGAAACGTCTGTGGAATTTGGCCGTTGGTCTTGATGTCAAAGGTGGAAAGAGGAGGCATGTGGTCAGCGTGATGTTGGGGACATGTGCAGATCTGTGGGTGGTTTAGTTGTGACTCTATAAATAGGCACCAAGAGGAGTCATCATCCCTTCTTGTGTCCTATGGGTGAGTTGGCGAGCACTCCTGTGTGGCGGTTGCTGGCGTGAGGTCTGTAATGCTGATGGCTAAGAGTGCGTAGATTTGCAGGTTGTGATGACGGCCCTGTCAGGTGGATGACGGCCTTCCAAGACCAAGGAGCCTGGGCAAGGGGATGGCTGGCGTGCGTCAGTGGTGCCAGAAGGAGATGTTTGAATTCAGATGCTTTGAAAATGAGCTTTTGCTGGTACAGAAAAGAGCATTCCCTTCATTTAGAGAATAGAGGTGTGAGTGCCTGGGCTCTGCAGACGTTCCGTAGGGTTGGCACGTTGGTATGTGCAGGGGGTCTGAGGCCCCAGTGCATCTGGGCACCTGGCCTTTTTGTGAGTTGAGGTGTTACTTTTAATCTTGTTATGCAAAGGAACATGTTACTCTTTGGAAATGGGAAGAAGAAAAGAACCTTATAAGTTGAAAAGATGATATTTTAAAGGTTCAGTAGACTCAAATGGCCCTCGCTGGGAGTTCACATTTGGACACACACGCTCTTCCATGTTACCCTGAGCCCTGCCTCATATACATCAGAACTCCAGGTGCAGGTGGAAGGGATGGGTATGTCGCCTCCAGCCAGCCACGTGGTGGTCCCCACCATTGGGCCGGCCAGACACGCCCTTTCTGTAGACGAGGAGCCCACTTCCCTGCCCTGGTGAGAGGGCCACCTGCAACCATTTCTCCCGATCGGGCCTAAGCTCCTACGAGTGCTGTTTGTGCTGCGATTTCAGTAGAGAGAACCTTAGAGGCCCACATGCCTATTGAGGGGCGATGGAAAGTCAGAAGGGAAGAGACAATGGGAGGAGAGAGAGCCAGGTAAGATGGAGCAGGTGTTTAAACTCATTCTACATGCCTCATGTCGATCTCTTTGATTTGCTGGAAGATACATGTAAATTATTATTGACCAGTCAGAGCCTGGTTTGCACGAGAAATGAGCTTATTGGGTTCTTGAGTGTCGAAAGCGTCGGATGCGCTGCCAGAATGATGGAGACCGAAGCTCGCTGTGGATTCCTGGGCTAACGCGATTTGTAACCTTCGTGGAAATGCGGAGGGTCTGGGTCGAACCATCCTCAGTAGGTTGCAGTTGGGATGTAAGTCCCCTTCGTGTGTGTGTGTGTGCGTGTGTGTGTTGGAGGGGTGTGGCCTTGGGCCTAGCAGCAGGCCTGAAGTGTATAGGTGGTGTGAGAGTGTGTGCATGTGTGATGGGCAGGGTGGGGGATGTTGAAATAGGTTGCTCTTGGCTCTTGATTTTCAATAATAAAAGAAGGCTACAGATGCAAGAGCACCCCCCGTTGTTCAGCTCACTGGACTGTTTCCTGGATAAGCTCATCAATAAAAGAAATGTGGCCTGCTGAGGCACGTGTGCGGGCCCCCGCACTTGCCTGGTGAGCAGAGCTGCACTGGGTTAGAGGATGTTGCTGTCTGTGGCTGGAACGCTCGCCTGGGTGGGGCCGGGAAGGCGGCACACCTGTCCTGTTTGAAGTCTCTGTGGAAATTTGGAGCTTTGAGAGTTTCTGCACTTCTGTTTCCTGCTTTGACATTGCTTTTAACCTCTGATATGCAAATATATTTGCCATTTTGAGGCAGGTTTTGCATTCTGTGTAACCTCTGACTTCCAGGATTCTAGGAATGGCTGGTCCTGAGATGCATTAGGGCTGCGCCTGCGTTATGACGTCACAGATGGCCCAAGGGGCACTGGGCCCTCCACAGCCCTACGAGGCTGCTCCACACGAGTCATGCATTAACAAGGGTGCAGGGCACAGAGAGCTGGACCCTGGCACCATCCTGGGCCCTCCCAGTTCATGACCACGGCTGCCTCTGGGGACTCAGAAATTCTCCTCTAGGGGCTTAAGACTGAGAATTCCATTGAGTTGTGTTCCTAGCCACTGGAATTTGCCACTGGAATATTAAGATCATGTACAGCCTAATAGGTGCGTGTTTGTTCCAGCAGACCGTGGTTCCGTGTTTTCAGCTTCGACCTTGGAGGGGTGGTGTGAAACAGCCTCACATGTCTCACGTGAGTTTTCTTTTTGGTGAGCAGCCAGCCCTAGAGCCAGTGGGGTTCCTGAGCTCTCGGTGAAGCGCAAGGTCTGCACGTGAAAATCCGCCCCAAATGCAGGCACTCTGTCTTCCTCACCCCAAGCAGCTCTTGGCAAGCCTTCCTTTCTCTCTGCTGTTTGAAAGAACCTCGAAAGTGTGACAGATTTATATTTTCCCTTTAAAAATGCATGCTGCAGTCTGAACTTTTGGACCAAGGGGCACCCTTTGAAGTGAATGTTGGCTTTTAATGTCTTTGGCATCTCCAGAGCTTCATTTTCCGTCGTTAACTTTGTGAGAATGCCCCAACGTGGCCATCTGCGCCTGCTGTGGCTTCCTGCTGTGTGTGATTTTCTTGGGTACTTATCTTGTAGAATGTATTTCTTTCCTACCTAAACTTTTGGGAAGAGTTCGTTCTTTGCTGGTGGTTTTGTTCCTTGGTTGACCACCCCCTGACCCCACCAACCACAATCAAAGGCTTTCAGCTGTCTCCAAATCGGGAATCTCATGAGACAGACAGATGTTAGTGCACAAGCTGTGTTGTAATAAAAGGTTCGCCTTAGAGGTGGACATGAAGGATAATCGGATGTCCTGCGGATAGGGACGTTTGATCATGGTGGCCCCGTGGACAGTGCGTGGTTGCCATTTCAGATCAGCTCATGTGCCGGAATCCCTGGAATGGCTGATGACACCAAGCCGTCCCGGATTGTGAAATGTCACCCAGCCCAGGGGAGAAGGAGCTAGAGAGATTTCAGAGGCCATAGGAAGGGCAGAGCAGCTGGAAGTCAAATGCCCCTGTGGAGAATGCCCATGGGGCCTGCTGGGGGAGGGCGAGGCTTGCAGAGATGTGGATGCTGGAGCAGCGACAGCCCCCAAGAGAAGCAGGGCGAGTGTTTCTCTCCATGCAGGCCAGAGGTGAGCATGGGGCGTCCACCAGCCAGGAGCAGCAGAGGCCCACGTTCCTCTGGTGACAACAGGAAGCCCGGTCCAAATTGGTTTTCATAATGATTGGAGCTTGTCAGGAAGCTGAGACCAGAGAGTTTAGTCAGCCCGCCAGAATAGTTTGCTGAAGACTTTGTGTGCTGTCTCTTAGAGATGATCCTGATTAGACCCCTTCACTCCCACAAGATGGGGCTGGAGAGGTCAGAGGTTGCTTGTGAAGTTCATAAGATGTCCTGAGGAAGATGTGGGTGGCTCCTGGATGACGGTAGTGCATGGGGTGATTAAGGAGATGTGGAGGTGGGGACGCCACATTGATGTCATGCAGGGCTCACCGTAGGTCTCCCACAGTGAAACCTGGCTGGGCGTCACAGTCACCTGAGGGTTATAGAAACCTGGTCTCCAGCCCACACACCCTGAATCAGAACCGTGAGGCAAGAGCTGGGGCATCCATGAAAGCTGCAGTGGTGATGCCAGGGGTCCCAAGAGGCGGGCAAGGCGATGATCCACTGGCCCGGTCCATGTTGACGTTCCAGCCTCTTGATGTGGCGAGTCAAGTAGAGTCTCTTGCCCAATACAAGCAGGTATGCTCCGCTAATCTCCTTAAGATTAGGACTGACTCTTCCACAGACCCCTTGTTTGGCAACCTAAATTTTGTTTCTTGAGTGGCTTTCATGAACTAAAATATCCTGTGTCTGAGACGTGCTTACAATGCAGCTCAACCGCAAGCAGGCAGAGGGCAAACAACATTCAGAACAGATGTCACAAGAGGCCCGTGTCTTTGTCTGTAGCAGCTGAGGCTGAATCTCCAAGCCCTGCAGTGCCCCCATCTAACCCTCACAGTCATCCATACAGCATGTGTGTTCTTCCCCATTTTACAGATGGGGAAACTGAGGCACACAGGTGCAGTCACTGGCCCATGGCCATGTAGCTGGTGAGTGGAGAAGGTGGAATTCCATCCCAGGCTGTCCGACTCAGTAATGTCATGGCTCAAAGGTTCACGAGCAACACTTTGATGTGCTTCGTGTGTAAATGAGTAAAGGGTAAGAAGAAAAGCAGTGAGTTGCCCGTTTTGTTTTCAAATTAGCAAATACATTTTTGTGACCATCCTCATTGCTGCTGTCAGCACTCACATGTTGCTTGGGGAAAGAAAAAGTTGCCATAAATGTTTTCAAAATCAATGTGGCAGTATGTAACAAGAGCCGTAAAGCAGAACCAGGAATTTTACATCTAGGAATCCATGCTAAGGGAATAATCTTTAAAAAGCAGATAGAAATCACAGTGTGGCAAAAACAAGCACTTGGGGTGGGAGGGATGGGGGCTAACGGGTAGTGGATGTCAGTTGTGAATTCTTAAGAAAACATTAAAAATGATGCTTACAAGGAGTTCTTAATACCAACGGGAAAAGGTTACATTCTACTTAGTGAGAAAGGCAGAATTGAAGTTACCAGCACAGCATCATCTAATACCATCTTTCCCCAGTACAGGCATAGAAGAAAAAAAAGGACAAGAAATATTAACCCCTAGAGGGTGGGATTGTGTTGTTTTCTCTTTTTTTCAGTTGCTTCTCTCAGACTTCCTAGAATCGAATTATTCCTATTTTGAAAAGTATTCCTTTCATACATAGGAAAGTATATCTTAGAATGAAGTAATCCCAGAACTTTTGGAGGCTGAGTAGGGCAAATCACAAGGTCAGGAGTTCAAGACCTGCCTGACTAACATGGTAAAACCCCGTCTCTACTAAAAATCCAAAAAATCAGCTGGGTGTGGTGATGCGTGCCTGTAATCCCAGCTACTCAGGAGGCTGAGAGAGGAGAATCTCTTGAACCCAGGAGTCAGAGGTTACACTGAGTGGAGATCACACCACTGCACTCCAGCCTGGGTGACAGAGCGAGACTCTGTCTCAAAAAAAGAAAAGAAAAATGTTGTCTCACACAGGAGACAGTGTCCAGTCCCATTGGCACAGGTGTTT
The DNA here is from genome assembly GCA_963573385.1 of Cacajao melanocephalus. NCBI lineage: Eukaryota > Metazoa > Chordata > Mammalia > Primates > Pitheciidae > Cacajao > Cacajao melanocephalus. The sequence continues at coordinate 171,794 of CAUYLG010012875.1, read as the reverse complement.
GTCTGCTGTCTGCTGTCGGAGAAGAAAGCCTTTCCAGGCATTGCTCACTTTCCTGGGGCCAGTCCTTACCCACCTGCTGCAGGGCTCAGACGACGCCTGTGGTTTCTGTGATTGTTTCCTTGGCCCTGAAGTGGCCAATCTCCTTTTTGTGTTAATTTCTCTAAATAGGTTTTCCCTTGCAGTTAAAGCAGGCGGCAATATCTTCATCCTTGAAAAGTGGTGCTTGAGTTTGCTAATTACTTTTTCCTCGTATTAAATACTTGCACGAGAGAGGGCGTGGATCTGCTTTATACTCGAGGTTTGTATTTAAGTCAGGATGCTAAGAGGGATGCCTTGCTGTTTTCCTCAGAGACCCTGGGAGTGTCTCATAAGGCAGGTGTGGTGGCTTACGCCTATAATCCCAGCACTTTGGAGGCGGACGCAGGCAAATCACTTGAGATCAGGAGCTCGAGACCACTCTGGCCAACATGGTGAAATCCTATCTCTACTAAAAATACAAAAATTAGCCAGGCATGGTGGTGCATGCCTATAATCCCAGCTACTCAGGAGGCTGAGGCAGGAGAATCGCTTCAACCTAGGAGGCGGAGGTTGCAGTGAGCTGAGATTGTGCCACTGCACTCTGGCCTGGGCAACAGAGTGAGACTCTGTCTTAAAAAAAAAAAAAAGTTTCTCAGGCTGGTACGTAAAAACAGAACTTGGGAATTGTGAGGCGGCCTCTAGCATGTTCGACTTTTCAACCAAGCTGGCGTGAGGAACACTTGTTAGAGCTTGCTGCTCGAGGGTCAACCCCACTCCCCAGCTTCAGTGTTAAATATTACTTGGCGGAAAGCAAATGAAGTCCAGATTCAGCACAATCAGTCATTACCCTTGCTGGGTCCCAGTATTCCTTTTGATATAATGGGTGGTTGTGACAGTAGAATCACCTGAGATGAACTGAGTCCACCCCAAGCTCTCAGCACCAGAGTGCTGGACAGAGGTGCTGAGCACAGGGTTGGCATTCAATCAACTTTCTTTTTTAGAAACAGGATCTTGTTCTATTGCCCAGGCTGGAGTGCAGTGGCACAATCACAGCTCAGTGGAGACTTGAACTCCTGGGTTCAAAAGATCCTCCCACCTCAGCCTCCCAAGTAGCTGATACTACAGGCATGCACCGCCACACTTAGCTAACTTTTGCATTTTTTTTTTTTTTTTGAGATGTAGTCTTGCTCAGTTGCCCAGGCTGGAGTACAGTGGTGTGATCTTGGCTCACTGCAACCTCTGCCTCCCAGGTTCAAGTGATTCTTCTGCCTCAGCCTCCCGAGTAGCTGGGATTACAGGCACGCCCCACCACACTCAGCTAATTTTTGTATTTTTAGTAGAGATGGGGGTTTCCCATGTTGGCCAGGCTGGTCTTGAACTCCTGATCTCAGGTGATCTGCCCACCTCAGCCTTCCAAAGTGCTGGGTTTACAAGCATGAGCCACTGCACCTGGCCACTCTTGTACTTTTTTGTAGAGCCAGAGTCTTGCTTCGTTGCCTGGGCTGGTCTCAAACTCCTGGCCTCAAATGATCACCCCACCCAGCCTCAGTCAGCATTTGTCATTGATTATCATCTTGTCCTTCATCGTCATTAATGATGCCTGACTCACAAGAGGAAACCAGCAGCCATTAGTTGAACAAACAGTGATGATAATATTATAATAATGACTGATGTTTGTTACCACTGTTATTTCAAGCATGTAGCAGTTACAGAGCACACCCACCATGTGCCAAGTACGTCAGACACTTTCAGCCAAGAGCACATGAGCCACAGCTTCCTTGCGCCTCTGTTATGGGAGACATCACTAATATAGGTGCCCGCCTCACCCCACCCGCCAGCCCCCAAAATCCCTGGCAGGCATATCTCCTGCTTTGACTCAAAGCCCTGCTCCCAGGGCACTTACCACCTTGTACAATTCCATGCTGGCGGCTTTTAGGTCTCCTTGGAATTCTTAATTCCTGATGCCCACCTTGCCCTCTAGCAGCAAATCCCAAGGCCAAGGCCAGAGCCCTGTTGTGGTTTCCCTGGTGCCAGCATCCCTTGGTCTAGTGGTTCAGCCACATCACACAGCTCACATTTCTCTAGCTTGCCTTTTGGGATATTGTGAGAGACTTTGTCACAAGTCCTGCTGGTGGCCCTGAGGACCAATCTAGGAACACTCTCCACCCACCCCACCCCCCAAAATTTCTTCAGTTTTTATTTAAATGGATACTTAATTCAATAACTAAGTTAAAGACAAAACACCAGCTGATGTTAGCAGGAATCCAGAGTGACTGCTGAATTCCTGACCTGGGGTCACATTGGTGCTTTGGTCATTGAGGCCAATATTTCATTGCATCACACCAAAGATAAGCAGGGTCTGTCCTCTATCCCTCTGAGTGTGGGACGTTTCTGTCCTGACAGCTCAGTGGCTTCTCACCATGGCGTCAGGATCCACTGACCACGGGTACCCGCACTGGGGCGGGGGGGGGGTCTTTACTCTCTGAGGCTTAATGTACTGTGGTCTCCTAGGTAGAGGCCACTGCTCTGTGGGGGGCCCAGGATGGCTGGGAGATTGGATCCCTTTTCTCCACGTGGCCTTCTGGGCCTGGGGGGTCGTTCTCTTTGTCCTCTATCTTGACTGGGAACAGGTGGTTCAGGCTGAGGAGCAGCCCAGGAATCTTGCTGAGAAGGTGGATGCAGACAGCTTGGCAACTGCAAATCTGAAGTCTTGGCTTGTTCATTTTGGGGTTCTAATTTGAAGCATCAGTGATTTCAATTTCAGGCTAAAAAAAGATTCAGAATCACTTCAGGGGACCATGGCTGCTGTGTTCAGTTGCTGTGGGGCTGTCAGATGGCAACACACGGGGTTGGAGAGAGGCAGAGAGGAGTCGCGGTCAAGGGCACAGGCTGTGCCGTCTGATCTGGGTTTGAATCTGGGCTCTGCCTCTTCTTAACAGTGTGAACTGGTGCAGGTTGCTCATTTCTTGGCCTTAGTTTCTCAAACTGTAAATAAAAGGGTATGTGAAGCATGTAGCAGTTTCTGGCCTCATGAGTTCTCCACACTTGGTGGCAGTTGCAAAAATTACTTCCGAAATTTCACTCATTCATTTCTGAAGCATACATTGTGCCCCCCAGGTACTGGACTGGAAGAAAGGCATGAATCAGACACAGTTCCTTGGGGAACACACAGTCTAGAAGGGGGAGGCAAAAAGAAGAGTGTGGTGAAGGCCCCAAAATAAATCAGGAAAAGGGCTTCATGAAAGGTGGTGTTGGCACCAGGCTTTGATGGGTAAGTGAGCTTTTTGTGGGCAGAACCGAGAAGGAAGCTCTTGAGCCAAAGTTTAGAGGATCAGGAATGTTCAGGGTGGATTTGGGGAGTGGTCGGATGCTGTGAAGCTGGGGATGACCTGCTGGTGGAGTGGGGTCCTGGGATGTCAGTTAAGTAGGTACAAATACGTGTGGCTGGACGGTGGCACAGAGCGGTAGCATTGCTGGATCTCTCCAGGGTACTGAACCCCTTGTAAGGCACGGTCTCTCTCCAGGGTGCTGAACCACTTCAGGGCACTGGCTCTCTGCAGGGTGCGCCGTACCAGAGAGCTGCGAGGATAGGAGGCAGCCTTCCTCAGGAAGTCTGAAGGAAGCCCTCAGCATGTCCCCTCCCTCCATCCCTGCAGCTTTCATTTCTGTCCCCTGTGTCCTTGGACTTTCTAGGCATAGAAGGCATAGAGGCTCATTATTTAGTGACAGTCTCATCTACTTAGTGGAGAGGAGAGGCCAAGGAGCCAATGAGCATCTGCCATGTCCTGTGCTTTGAGCCCCGCTCCCCTCACCACTGAGGCTTCAGCTCACATGCTGCCTTCTCAGAGAGGCCCCTCTGGGCACCCTCGGGTTGCCCTGACTCTCACACTCACACCGTGTGATTCTGTGACAATAGGAATCATCTCCTGTGTTAGTTGGTTGACTTACTATCCACCTCCCTCATGGAACATTCCCTGCGGGCCAGAGAGTTTGCTGACCAGGTCTCTGCTACATCTGCAGCATACAGCACAGTGCCAGGTGAATAACAGAGGCCCCAGAGCATGTGTTCAGTGATGGGTGCTCCTGGGAAGCAGGAGTTTCACACCCATCTTGCAGGTAATGAAACTGAGCCTCAGAGAGATTAAGAAGCCTGCCCAGGTCCCTCCAGAGAGGTCTGAATCTAAGCTGACTCCAAAGCTTGTTTCTTTTGCCCTGTGTCTGTCTGAGGCTCTGGGTAAGTCCCAGCTCACTGGGATGTATGGGAGGCATAGTGGGCTGACATCTCCACATTGGGAGTTGCTGGCACCGAGTCCTCTGATGCACCCACTCGTGCCTCTGGATCCTCTCCACCTGCCCTCTCCTCCCTCCCATAACCCACCGCCCCCTCTCCCAGCATGCTCAGCAGGCTCTTGTTAGCATTGATTTGTCTTCGCCTTTGGTGCCCTTTTGCAGGGAGTTTCATGATACAAGCAGTTAGGTTGGCAAATGAGCTGGAGGAAGGCCCTGTGCTAAGTGCCCCATAGGATCTTTTAATTGATGGAGATTGTCAGCCCTGGGAATTGGGGTGTGTGTGTGCCAACAGTAAGCAGAGTGGGATGAGAAGGGGAGACAGAGCTGACGCTGTACAGCCCTAGGAATTGGGGCCCCACTGTGGTCTCACGAAGTCCACCACCCACCAGCAAGGTCTCTACCTCCCTCTCCCCTGGATCTTCAGATGGGTCCCATGGAGAAGACTTTTCCATGCATCTCCTTTGTGTTCAGCCCCCGTGGCAGGACCTAGGGGGTCAGGAAGATAAAAGGGGGCTGTCCCCGGCATGGGCACCTCCCTCAGCACCCTCAGGGCTGGGGCTGCTGAGGGAGAAGCAGGTTATCTGGGTGAGAAAGGAGATGGCACTCGTGCCAGGCCAGTCAGGAGATGGACATCGCCATTGGGTGCTCTCCCTGGTCTCCGGAATGTGCCACACCCCTCCTGCCCCCAGACACTTGCCCATAATTTTGCCTTCTCCACCTGCTCTACCAGGACGCCTCCTGCATCTGCTTCAGCTGTCTGCTCCTTGACAGTTGCCTGCGATGCCCACTCAGCCCTTGCCATGGTCACTTCCTGCATGTGCCCCATGAGATAAGGGACCACCCAGAGCTGAGCACATGGCAAATGCCCAATAAATATTCCTTAAGGAAAGGAAGGTACCACTGAGGAGAGCACAGCCAAGATAGAATGACATCTTGGGAAGGGGCTGCTTCCTCCCAGACCCCTTCCCCATCTCCATCAGGGCCAGAACTTGAAAAGCTGATGGAGGTGGAGGGATGGAGTCATTTACATCAGAGAGAGCGTGAGAAGCCAGCCCTTCCCTGGAAAGTGCCAACCTTCTCTCCCTAGGCCCACTGGGGTCCGCAGGGGGATTGTGTGCCCCTCCTCTTGGGAAATTTTGAGTAAACTCTACCCCTATATCTGCCTGGTGGCCAGCTTTCACATTAGCGTTATTTCACTGTGTTTTGAGTAAATCATGTCAGACACAACTATAATTGGGAATGCAGAGAAGCCAAGGAAAAAGCCAGGGATGCTGCCACCAGGAGACAGTGTCCACATAACAAGGTTTATCTTTGTGGATTTTTCTTTCTATGTGTCTGTTAGTAATACATTTTGTCATGTGTTTATTCACTTTTTTTTTTCATTTGGGTATGTCTTTTTTATTGTGGTAAAATACGCAGACCATAAAATTTGCCATCGAGCCCGTTAGCACTCTCTCTCCCTCTCCCTCCCAACCCCCGGCAGACACCCTTCCCCTCTCCCTCTTGGGTCTCTGCCCTTTCCGGATGTTCCTGTTCATGGAATCATGCTCCAGGCCACCTTTTGCTTCTGGCTTCTTTCAGCAGCATGTGCTTTAGGTTCGTCCGTGTGGTGGCATGCGTCCATACTACCTTCCTTTTGTGTGTGAATAAAACGTTTCCGTCTCGTGGTTAGACACAGTTAGTTTATCCATTCGCCAGTTCAGGGACACTTGTTTCCACCTTTTGGTTGTGGAGAATGTGGACGTGAACGTTTTTATACCAGGTTTTGTTTTCAGTTCTTTGGGGCACGTACTTAGGAGTGGAATTGCTGGGCCATGTGGTAATTCTGTGTTTCCTGAAACTGCTGCCACACACCCCAGAGTCCCCATCCTGGGTGGGATGGGCAGGCGTTCAGCGAGTGCTGAGTTCACAACCTCTGTCACACGCCTGGGCAGAAGGACCACAGAGGGAAGGAGGCCCCGCCCCCTTTTGTTAAGCCAGAGCTCAGACTCAACAAAAGCTTCACTGCTGGGCAGCATGAAACAGACTGCAAATGAAATTCACCACAGCCACGGCGGTGACCGTGCAAAATGCTGATGCTGCTTGAGCACCTACTGCGTGCCGGCACCGTTTCTGAGAGAGTTCACCCACATGAACACACCTCATGTTCGGTTTATCTCAGTTGCTTTTATCACCTCCTTTCCCTGCATGAGAAGGCTACAGCACAGCATGGGGACTCACTGGCCCACAGGCACACAGCGAGCGGCAGAGCCAGGCTATTCTTCCAGGGTCGATGTATCTCTTCCCACCCTCCCGCTCCAGCCACCCTCCTGTGCCACCTGTCAGGGAGGAGGAGTCTTGCCCAGTTTGATGTCTTCTGTGATGCAGATTCTAGAGGAAAGTGGAAAACAAAGAAACAGAGGGAGCTTAGGCAGAAAGCTGGAAGGAACAAAAGTCATGCGGGGGCAAGCCTTGAAGGGAGACTGGGGGCTTACTTTTACACACACATTTTAAAAGGTGGGGCTACCAAAAGATACTGCTTTGTGCTTTTAGTTAGATTTATTTTGGCCAGGTGCAGTGGCTCATGCCTATAATCCCAGCAGTTTGGGAGGCCGAGGTGGGCGGATCACCTGAGGTCAAAAGTTCAAGACCAGCCTGGCCAACATGGTGAAACCCCCATCTCTACTAAAAAATGCAAAAATGAGCTGGGTGTGGTGGCAGGCACCTGTAATCCCAGCTACTGAGGTGGCTGAGGCAGGGAGATTCACTTGAACCCAGGAGGCAGAGGTTGCAGTGAGCCGCGATTATGCCACTGCACTCCAGCCTGAGTGACAGAGCAAGACTCTGTCTCAAAAAAAAAAAAATCATTAGATTCCTTTTAATAACTGGAGATATACTATTAAAGATCAGAAACCCCATTTCCTATCTATTTGGTATCTGGACTGTGATTCTTTGAAAATCATTCCAGCAAGGACTAGACCACGTGGGGTATGGGTATCTATCTGGGTTACACACATCTACAAACTTATTTGGAGCCGCTGCTTCATAGGCTCAGGCCTGGAGCCTAGTGGTTGGTGAAACAGATTTGAATCTATCTCATCCTCCTTCCCAAAGAGCGCAGAGGTCAGCTCCTGCGTTTCTCTACAGCCCCATGCCCAGGCGTGGAGTAAACAGGCCAAAAAGCGAGCTGTGTTATTGGTCTTGCCTATTTCAGTGAAAGACGGTAAATAACTCTCCCTACTGTGCCACCCCTCCTCCTTTGCTGGGTCCCAATTATCTGGAAGAAAGGAGATGTGCCCTCTTCCCTCCTGCTCCCCATCACACCCCACCCCATGTGCACCGGGTTTTACTCAAATCCAGCAAATCCTGTTCAGAATTGGCTGGTTCCTCAGAGAGTGGTTAGGAAGAGAATTCCGCAGGGACCCAACTCTTAATTCTGTGTTGAATAGAAAAACCCATCAAGGCAGGCACTTTTCCTACTCTTAGGCAGGAGCATAAGGTCTTTTTTCTCTGAGGACTGCTTGAGAAATAGAGGCCCCCAGGCAAGTGATAGAGAGCTCCCAGTGACCCCTTCTCCATCTTGGAAAGCTTTCAGATTGCTTTGGAGCAGTTCAGACCATTAGAATGGCTATCAGTGGACATTGCTATTGTCCGATGCCCAGGCGTGCCTAAGCAGAGGCGTCCTGCAAAGTGATTGCTCTACCCATATTGTGGAAGTGAAGGAAGGGAGAAAACAGGGGCTGAGGAACAAGAGGGCTGGAAGGGCGGCCCTTGGGGATCCTGTGTATTGGGCGAGGCCAGCCGTGGCCACCGTGCACCGCAAACTTGGAAAGTAGGGAGCCTGATTGGGCACTCTGCCTTGGGAATGCCTAAGTGCTGCACTTGGGACAGCAGCTTCATTACCTTTGCGCACCCTGGAGGGCTGAGGTGCCTCCGACACAGCCTGATGGGTGAGTCTTTTCTAGCTGGGAAGGGAAGTGATCTCTCCAGCCTGAGGCTCACAGTCATTCACACTGAATTGCCTGGGTTTGAGGGGGCACGGAGCACAGGAGATCAAAACGCTACCCTCGCCGCCATGGGCTACCAGCTTCCGAGTTGCTGGGGGTCCACACAACACTGAGAACAGTAACAAGGACTGTTTCAGTAATGACCTCTGCCACTTCTTAAGCACTTACTGTGGGCCAGGGTGCCCTTCCACGCTCAGCGGTCTGAGGAGGGAGGTAGCATTAGCGTCATTTTGCACATGGAGCAGCTGAGGTTTGGTGAACATAAGGATGACCCAAGTTGCAGGAGATGGTGAGGGAGTGACGGGGCAGGATTCAAACCCAAGTTGGGCTCTGGCTCCAGAGTTCTTAAACACTGTGTATGACTCCTGCTGTGGCAGGGAAGTGGGACAGGGGGCTCTCAGGGGTCCTGGCCACTCCGATGCTGGGCTCAAAGCCCAGGGCACTCAGCCTTGCCCCAGCTCCTGGACTGAGGCAAAACTGGGAAGCGTCGGCCCCGAGGACCCATGGCAGGCGGCACTGCCTCCAAGTCCTGGTATGTGTATCATTCCCCTGTTGTAAATATAACAGCTGAACCCCTGCAGCACCCGTGTGGGGTCCGCAGTGATGCGTTTTAATTCCTGTATTGGACCGAGCCACACCTGTTTCAGGAAGACCTTTTTTTGTTGTCGGTTAATTTTCCCGGAGTGTTTTGTTGATGAGCTTTCTGATTACAATGGCCTGATCTGTTGTTCAGGTTTGTTTTTTGGTTTATTTTTCCTGGAGGACAGACTGGGCACCCAGCAGCCCCATGGCCAACCCTGTGCTCAGCCTGGGGCCTCTCTAGGCAACCCCTGACTCAGCCCAGGAATACCAGGATTCTGACATTGAGCAGGATGAAGCTTGTATGTACCTTGTCTGCCCCTTCAAAGCATTCTTGACGTTTTTTGTTTTTGGGGGTTCTTTTGAGAGAGAGTCTCACTCTTGCTCAGGCTAGAATGCAGTAGGGCAATCTCGGCTCACTGCAACCTTCACCTCCCAGGTTCAAGCGATTCTCCTGCCTCAGCCTCCTGAGTAGCTGGGATTACAGGCATGTGCCACCACTCCCAGCTAATTTTTGTATTTTTAGTAGAGATGGGGTTTCATCAAATTGGCCAGGCTGGTCTCGAACTCCTGACCTCAGGTGATCTGCCCACTTTGGCCTCCCAAAGTGCTGGGATTCCAGGCATGAGCCACTGAGCCCGGCCTTTGAGGAGGTCTTTTGGTGAATTTCCTACTTGTTCATAGTCCCTGCCAGGCTAGGGTCACCTTCTTTTCCATGTGTTTGTCTGAGGCACAGATATCGATCTTGGCAAAAGGCATGAGCTGTTGTTTGCTGAATAAATGCATAAAGGAAGGAATCAATTAAATGAGCACAGCAACTGGGACTCAGTGACTCTGTGGGGTTTGGCAGGCAGGTCTGGAGATTGATTTCAGTGCTGTCCTCACCCCTGACTTGGCTGAGCTCTGCACCGTCTCTGGGAATGCACGTTGGAAAGGTATGTTCTTCCAAGATCAACCTTCTTCTTGCATTTGCAGCAGGCAGGAGCTGCCATGCAGGAGGGCTGAGGGTCCTGCCCTGAGACTGGGGCCCCCTCTCAGTTCCTGTTGCTGCCCCCACTCCACACGGAGGTATCCAGCCTGGGACCCACTGGGAAGCAGATGGACAGATGCCAGAAGTGGCCAAATACAACATTCTCTTCCTTTTAACTGTATGATTCCACTGAAGTGAGGTTCCTAGAGTGGTCACATTCGTCACATTCGTGGGGACAGAAAGTAGGATGGTGGGTGCCAGGGGATGGGGAGTTAGTATGTAACGGGGACAGTTTCAGTTTGGGAAGATGAGAAAGTTCTGGAGATGCGTGCTGGTTATGGCTGCACACAATGCCATGAACTGACCACTTTAAAATGGTAAATTTTATGCTAATTTGTCTTTTACTACATTTTTTTTAATTTGAAATTGTTTAGTAGGCAGTGCTCTTCGCTTTCTGTTTTTAGCTTTTGAAGAATTGGGCTTTCTTGTTAGGTCTGGGGCAAGCCCCGGCATGCTTCCTTAGCTCTGAAACAGGACCAGCGATGACCCCTGCTTGCCGCCACGAACAACCCTGGGGTCAGCTGAGACCCTGGGCAGGGCTTCAGCTCAGCCCTGACCCCAGGCCACCTCTACCCTCTCTGTTCCTCCCCCTCCTCCACCTGCAGTCCCCTAATTGGCTTCCTGTTTATTCATGGCTCTGACCAGCCCATGGCATGGTTTCTACGTTTTATTGTCAGCCTTCCCCCGTGGGACCTTAATGAGAGCAAAGACTGTCTTTCTTGCTCACCTGCTAGAGAAGGCACTCAGCAGCTAGCAGGAGCTCAGTCAAGCCTCATTAAAATGAACAAAGACAAAGCCAAAATAGAAAGAGAGGGGTATTTGCGTACCAACCATGAAGTGATCCCCAAGACACCATCCCAAATGCCAGCCACAGCTCATAGACCAACCACTGGAGTATGATGATATTTCTGCTCTTTGAAGAAGTATGCAAAAATACTGTATGTATTGTTTGTACTCCACATTTCCCAAGGGAACTCAAATGTTGTGCAAAAGTTCTAGAAAGCTCCACACCAATGTGATAATCCTCCAAGGTAAGCTTTCCTCCAACGGGCTACCTTGGAGGAAGATATGGGTTGAGGGTGAGTCACAGGGGGCTCCACTGTTTTTTAATTGTTACCTAGTAATTGTACATATTTACGGGGCCCATGTGATGTTTTGATGCATGCCCACGGTGCCTAAGAGTCAAGTCAGGATAACTGGAATGTCATTACCTCTAGCATTTATTTCTTTGCACTGGGAACATTCCAAATCTTCTCTTGTATGGTATATTTTGAAATAGACAATAAATTATTATTAACTATAGCCACCTTGGACCTTCTGTAAAGTAACTTTGAAAAAAAAAAACAACTTGTATTACTTGTCTAATTAGAAATAAACAAGCTGGCGAAATTACGGCTCTCAAGCCCAAGGGACCGACTCTGCGTTATTCTCAGTCACGTTGAGGGCTTTTGTCATCGTCACCTCCTCAGCAGGTGCGACTCCTGAGCCAGATATACATCTCCAGGAAATCTGTGTCCTGTTTATGTCACTTGGTATTTCCCAGAAGATGATGGGAGGCGTCAGGGGGAAGGATGGAAGTAGCAGCCTGGCCTCCACTTCCGTGGGAGGGAAGCACCCAGCTAGCGCGGACACAGGGGAGTCGCCTCTCAGCTCCGCCTCAACTGCGACGAGACAGGCTAAGCCGCCGTCCCCATAAACCCAACAAACCCATCACTCTTCTCTGAAGCGGTTCATGTGGGACAACCTAGCGAGCTCAGCTCTGCCGGAGTTCCTGCTGAGGCCCCTCTGTTGCTCGCTGGTTGGTTTGTCCACTAGGACATTGTCTTTATCCGGGCTGTTTTCCCCCCAGTGCTGCAATTCTGGATTTAAATTCAAATCGAACGGAAAATCAAAGTGATAAGACCCATGGGCATTTTTAGCCAAGAAAATTTATCTCAAAGGCAGCCTAATTGCCAGTTGCTAGGCAGGAGGGTTTGAGGTCAGGGCGCAGCACAGGAAGTATTGGGTTGGTTTTGTCTGGTTTCCTTTTAAAGAGACCCTGCGGGCAAAGGCTTCACCAACAGGAAAAGCCTGTGAAATGTGGCCTTCCTCAGAGGAACCCGAGACCCTGTCCTTCTGACCTTACCCATTCTGGTATCCAAGGACCCCTTCTCTCCAGGCCCAGGAACTCTCAGGAAAGAGCCCGAACCTTGGTCACCCAGAAGAGTCCTCCCCAGTCAGAATCCCTAGTGCGACCCTGGCCCAGAGAGACTGGCCCTGTGTGCTAGCCCAGCTGCAAGCTGGAGCGGGGGCTTGCGTGCCCACTCAACAGCCTGCAGGCTGGGGGCCTCAGGTGCGCTTTTCAGAACTGCACCCATTTTAGACATCGCATGTCCGTTCCCACCATGCTGGACAGTGTGACAAGCCCCACACTGGAAACTAGTTGTTTACGTGAGCAGTGGAAGTTTATTTATTGCCCCTCTCAAGTCCCGTTAGGCAGGCAGCTCTCCTTCGAGCAGCTTCAGGCTCTTCCCAGCTTCTCCATCCTGAACACACGGATGCCCAGGTCACAAGGCTCAGCCTCATCTGGCTGGCAGAAGAGAAAGCACACATCACTTCCACTTATGTTCCATTGACTGCGATCTCAACTGGCGGTCATTCCTCCCTGGAGCGGGCGGTCTTGCAGTGCCTCTGGAAGGACAGCATGTGTCATCCCCCACTGCTGATCTCATAGTGCCTCATACTGGATCCTCGTAGACAACCTGGAGCACATTTAAGAAGAAAGCATAGTTGGCCGGGTGCGGTGGCTCACGCCTGTAATCCCAGCACTTTGGGAGGCCACGAGGTCAGGATTTCGAGACCATCCTGGCCAACATGGTAAAACCCCATCTCTACTAAAAATACAAAAATTCTCTGAGCATGGTGGCATGTGCCTGTAGTCCCAGCTACTCAGGAGGCTGAGGCAAGAGAATCGCTTGCACCCAGGAGGCAGAGGGTGCCGTGAGCTGAGATCACGCCACTGCACTCCAGCCTGGTGACAGAGCAAGACTTCATCTCAAACTTACAATTTAAAAAATATCTGTTCACGATCTATTGTTATTTTTCATCAGGGAGGGATGCCAGGCAGTGACCAGCACGTGTTTTAGCTGTCTGAACCTTCAGACCTCGAGTGAAGAGGCTCTTTGCATCCCTCTAAATCCCCAGGGTCTCGATATAGACTCCCATTGCCTGCACTTACTATGCTAAGCAGGTGACCCAGCGGTCGCCTTCTTCCCAGGAGCTCTGCAAGGTGGACTTGCATGACTCTCTCCGCTTTACAGATGAGCAAACTGAGGCTTTTTGAGATGGAGCAAGTTATGGGGGGTTCCAGAGCCCAGGCTTGAGGGACTGTTCTAGGGAGGGGAAGATGGGAGGAGGCATCCTGACGGGGCACACACCTCTCCTACCCCAGCCCTCCCCTGCCCGTAGTGGGCCCCCTGCTCCGGCACATGCCTTTGCTCCCAGGTCAGGGCTGGAGCCTCAGCTCCGTGCGGTCCTTTGAAGCACAGTTATATTCATCTCCTGTGGCTGCCGTCGCAAATGACCACAAACTGGGTGGCTTGAGACAGCAGCGATGCATGCGATTACAGTGCTGGAGGCCACAAGTCTGTAACCCAGGGCCTGGCGGGGCCCTGTTCCCCGTGGTGGCTCTAGGGGAGGATCCTTCCTGGCCTCTTCCAGCTTCCCGAGTCTCCAGACGTCCCTTGGCTCGTGGCTGCATCGTGTCAGTCTCCGCCTCCGTCTTCTTCCTGTGTCTGTGTCTCAAGCCTCTCCCTGCCTCTCTCTTATAAAGACACTCGTCATTGGATTTAGGGCCCAGCCAGGTAATCCAGGATCATCTCCCCACCTCAAGGTCTTTAACTTAATTATGTCTTTTCCAAATAAGATTCCATTCCCAGTTCCGGAGATTAGGACCTGGGCACGTCTTTCTGGGAGACACCACTCAGCCCACTGCTCCAGCCGTGCCTGGCCCCGGGTTGCCCACTAAGCGTTGGACACACATCCCAGCTGCACGTCGACAGCCTGCTTCCCCCAGTCCCCTGGACGGCCTGAGCGGAGCCCTCTGAGCCCCAGAAGGGTCTAAGGACCTGAGCCCTCCTCCTTGTGTCTGAGCCCCAACCCCTTTCTTGGGGCTGTCCCTGGGTCCACTGACATCCCAGTTCCAGCCACTCAGAACTTTGAGGGTTTAGAGAGGAGCCAGGTAAAGACCCCATGGGGCTCGAGGGGTCCGCTCAGGCCCTGGAGGCCAGAACCCAGCCTGTGGGCCTGCAGGGCGCCCTCATGTCGCTGGCCAGCCAGGGGAGCCTCAGGCCATTCCTTCCTGCACCTGCCCTGCCGACTCATACAGATTTGGCTTTACCCAGTTAATGTGCTGCTGGGAAAACCAGATGGAAACTGACTCTCAGAAATTAAAGAAAAAGTACAGCCAGGCCCTCTTTGCTGTGACGCGTGTAATGGTCTCTGCTTTGGTATGATGGTCTGTGTCCCCCGAAAAATTGATACAGTAAATCCACACAGTGTGATGGTGTTAGAAGGTGGGGCCTTCGGGAGGGGATAGGGTCATGAAGGTGGATCCCTCATAAGCGGGAGTCATGCCCTTATAAAAAGGACCCTAGAGAGCCCCTTGGCCCCTTCTGTCACATGAAGACACCGTGAGAGGAGATCAAGAAGTGGGCCCTCACCGCACTCTGATTCTTCCAGCCCCCAGCACTGTGAGAAATACGTTTCTGTTGTCTAGAAGCCACCCAGTCTGTGGCATTTTGCTACAGCAGCCTGAGACTCTCTTTCAGGCCTGAAAGGACTGAGACTCTCTTTCAGGCACCTGCGGAGCCCACTTCCACCCCAAGCTGGCCATTTCCTGAGGCTGCCATCTGAGTCTCCAACACAGAGGCCTCCAGATGCCATCAGGGAGTGATGCATCCTGGCTGCAAAGACCCTCAGCCAGCAGGGGCAGCCCCTCCCAGCATCAGCCCAGGCTGGCTCTGTGGTACCAAGGGCAGTGCCATCACCAACTCTCAAATTTTTTTGTTTTGTTTTGCTTTGTTTTGAGATGGAGTCTCGCTCTTGTTGCCCAGGCTGGAGTGCAATGGTACAGTCTCATCTCACTGTAGCCTCTGCCTCCTGGGTTCAAGCAATTCTCTTGCCTCAGCCTCCCAAGTAGCTGGAATTACAGGCACCTGCAACCATGCCCAGCTAATTTTTGTATTTTTAGTAGAGACGGGGTTTCACCATGTTGGCCAGGCTGGGCTCGAACTCCTGACCCCAGGTGATCCATCCACCTCAGCCTCCCAAAGTGCTGGGATTATAGATATGAGCCACCGTGCCCTGCTGGACTCTCAACTTTTTTGACCAAAGCCAGAATAGGTCATTTTCTAGGAAATCTTCCTATTATATATGTAGGAAATTTAGATGTTTAAATTGTTATACAATAAACGCTAAGCAGACGAAACAAGATGGGGCTTCCTTGGCCACCACAGGTTTTCCGGAGCATCTGTTGACAAGAGAGCTGCTCCTTCGTCCTCAGCTGCTGCAACTCATTCTTTGCTTCCATTAAAGGAGAGAGGATCAGAGGAGCCAGGGGTCAGGCTGGCCCAGGGAAGGTCGGCAGTGGGGTGCTGAAGAGATCCTGCCGCCCCGGGCTCTCAGCTTGCAGATGGGAATCTGCAAGTGGCACAGGGCAGGCGTGTGGATGCAGGGTTTGGTGACAGTATAAGCCTTGTGCCCAGCACAGCTCCTGGTCTTTGGCTTGGGTCCTTCGTCACCGGGAGCAGCTTGGGCTCCATCGCCAGCTCTGGAGTTTCATTTCCTGGCAGCACGTGCTTCCAGACAGCAGTCCGTGGTCTCATTCTGTGCCGAGCCTGCTCTCCCCGGACTCTGTAGCTCATAAGCTCCTGCTCTGAGCAGTGCAGTGATGATTAGTGTATTTACCAGATTATGGGATCAACTTCTTTGCAGGAAAAAATTAGCCCCAAACTGCCGTGTGCCTCACAGCTCACTGTGAGCTGCTAGCTGTCCTGGGGGTGCCTTCCAGCTTCCTGCTGGCCAGCCAGCTGCCACCTGCAAATGGGACCCACCTGGCATGGAGCTCTTGGGCATTCCCAAGGAACCTGTGCTCAGCTGGCCTAAATTGATGGACAGAGAGGGAGCCGACTTGGTGTGAGCCGTGGGTAGCTCGAAGACCCCAAACAGGGCTCCAGCCCCGTCACAGGGTGGACTCGCTGGTCAGCCCGAGGCCAGCTGGGATGCCAAGGCTCCGTGGGATTCCCCTGGGCTGCCTAGAGTGTGGGGTGTGGGAAGGAAGGGGGTCTGGCACCTGGGTCTCTTTTGCAAGGCTTCCAGGGTCTGGGACCCCAGGGCTTTCGAGGGTCTGGGGCAGCCAGCCTCCCCTTGCCAGGCACCAGCCTCACTCCCAGTGACTGACATCCTTTGTGTCCTCGCCTTCGTGAGCACCGGGTGGCGTCCTTGCATGGGTCACGCCCTCTCTGCGGTGGCTGCTTCCCCGAGGGTTGGCCAGGAGAGATCTGAGGGGCTGTCCAGCTTGGGATGGCTCTCCGGTTGCTCATTTGTCTTTGTGGCCACCTGGATTCTGCACCCCAGAGGGAATTCTCAAGCTGGCCGTGGCCTGGCCAGGAGGGGAGTAAGCACCCAGCCCAGCCCCACCTGCCCCCATCTGTGAATAGTGTGGGTGGTCGCAATAGGCACCCTGGGTCTAATCAGTTGTCTGCGGCCCACACACTCACTCCGTACTCAGCACCAGCCCGGGCCCTCTTGGTATCCTGCAGAGAGGAAGACCAGGCCCTGCACGAACTCACAAGCACTACTCAGGTCAACAGGCTCCATAACCGCAAGCTGTGACTATGCTGTGACTAGAAACATGCACATGCTCATGCACACACACGTGCACATATACACGACACATGTGCACATAGATATGTGCACACAAACATGCCCAGACGCACACACACACGTACACGTGCACACACATACAACTGTACATGTACACACACAAACATGCATACTGAACACATGCACACACAAACACGTGCACATAGACACATGCACAAACACATGCACATGTACATGTACATACACAAACACGTGCACATAGACAAGTGCACACAGGTGCCCCACACATGCACACACAGGCACCCACACATGCGCACATACAGAGGTGCCCACACACGCACATACACAGGTGCCCACACACATGCACACATATACACATGCACACATAAACACACAACACATACACAGGCACCCACACACATGCACAGACACGAATGCACCCACATAGGTGCCCACCAGAGGAGTGTGGCCCTGCTTACACCTTGATCCTAGACCTCTGGCTGCCAGAACTAAGAGAAAAATTCCTGTTGTTTGAAGCCCCTTGGTTTGCAGTGATTTGTCGTGATAGCCCCAGGAACCAGTACACATGTGCACATACACACATACATGCTTACACACATGTTCACACATGCTTACACATATGCTCACACACACTTGCTCACACTCACATGCTCACACATGCTGGCTTACACACGTTCATGCAGACTACATTCACATGCACACACATGCTTACGTCTGCTCACACGCATTCACACATGCTCACACATACAATCACACACATCCTCACACACACACTAGGATGCTGTGCAGCAACAGGGCAGAGACCAAGCCTTTGTTGACAGGGTGGTCAGGGAGAGCCCCCCCAAGGGGAAAGATTCAGGTTGAGACCTGGAGAGGAGGATAGAGCTGAAGTGATGGTGGGCCATGCACCGGAGTGGTGAGTGCAAGGCCCTGCCTGGACCAGGGAAGGATTCTGTGTGTTCTGGAACATTCAGGAGGGGCGGTTGTGGCAAGGGGTGGGGCCCATGCCCTACAGAGCCTTTCAGGCTGCGGCAAGACCTAGGGCAGTGGGGAGCTACTGGAGGCGCTTGAGCGGTGGAGAAGTGTGGCCAAAGGCTTATGAAGACCTTGTGGAGACTGCCCCATTTGCTCCATTCACTTCCTCCCCTCCCTCCCTCTTTTTTTTTTTTTGTTTTTAACAATTATACTTTTTAAAATTGTAGTATAGTGCACCTAACATAAAACTTGCCATCTTAATCATTTTTAAGTATACAGTTCAGTGGCATTAAGTACATTTCCATTCACCATCATCATCATCCATCTCCAAGCCCTCTCACTTCCCGAACTGAAACTCTTCCCCATTCAATACTCATCCCCACCCCCTCCCCCAGCCCCTGGCACCCACCATCCCACTTTCTCTCCCTATAAATTTGACAACTCTAGGGACCTCAGATCAGTGGAACTCTGCAGTATTCGTCTTTTTGTACCTGGTTTATTTCACTCAGTGGAATCCCTTCGAGGTTCCTCTGTGTCATAGCATGTCTCAGAATCTCCTTCCAGTTTAAGCCTAAAGAATAAACATCCCCCCCATACGGAAACACCACCTTTTGTGTATCTGTTCATATGTAGGCAGACACTTACGTTGCGTCCACCTCTTAGCTATCGTGAATGGTGTTGCGACCGTGAACACGGATGGGCAGGTAGCTCTTCAGGACCCTGCCGTCAGTTCCCTCAGGCATAGACCCGGCGGTGGCACTCTGGCTCACGTGCTCATTCTGTGTTTAGCGTTTTGAGGAGTAGCCAGGCCGTTTTCCACAAGGGCTGTGCCACTTCCCCTCCTGCCAGTGGTGCCCGAGGGCTCCAGCTTCCCCCCGTCCTCACCAACGTCGTTACTTTAGGACCAAGGCCATCCTGACAGGTGCGAGATGGTATCCCCTTGTAGTTTTGAGTTACCTTTCTCTAATTGATTAGCGGTGTTCAGAAAAGTGCTTATCGGCCATCGGCAGCTCCTCTTTGCAGAAATGTCTCTTCAAGTCCTCTGCCCATTTTGATTTTTTATTGATTTCATTTATTTACTTACTTATTGGAGTGCAATGGCGTCATCTTGGCTCACTGCAACCTTTGCCTCCCGTGTTCAAGCGATTCTCCCACCTCCGCCTCCTGAGTAGCTAGGATTACAGGCATGCACCACCACGCCTGGCTAATTTTTGAATTTCTAGTAGAGACAGGGTTTTGCCATATTGGCCAGGCTGGTCTGGAACGCCTCACCTCAAGTGATCACCCACCTCGGCCTCCCAAAGTGCTGGGATTATAGGCGTGAGCCACCGAACCCAGCCAGTTGGGCTGTTTTTAAATTGCATTTTTGTTTCTGTTGTCAAGTTGTAAGAGTTCTCGGCACATTCTAGATATGAAACCCTTACCAGACACATGATTTGCAAATATTTCCTCCCGTTCTTTAGCTGCCTTTTGCTCTGTTGACTGTGCCGTTTGATGCGCAGTTTTTAATTTTCATCAACTTTAGTATCTGTTTTTTCTTTGATTGGCTGTGATTGGTTATCCAAGAGAGTCTTGTCATCCATGTACAGGTAGCCCTTTTTATTCTATTTTTCTCCAGCAAGTCCCAGGCATCGCGTCACTTCTCTTCCACTTCAGCCTGTCTCCCAGCAGCATGGCATCTTTCTTGCGGCCCCCAGTGCCACCGTCCCATCCACGGACCGAGTAGTGGCCTCGGGGTGGAATCGGAACCCCCTCCATGAGCACAGGTCCCAGATTATCTCGTGAATGTCTTTTCATGGTGGTGACTGACCCAGGACCCACGTGGCACTTGGTAAATATGTCCCCAAGTCTTCAGTCTGAGCCGTCTCCCCTGTTTCCTCCAAGACGTGTTCTAGGGACAGGGTAGGTTGGCCATAGGCTGCTCCCCAGCCCAGATGTGACTTCCACCTCCTGTGGTGTCATCGGCCAGTGCTTGGGTCCTTCCCACTTCTTAGAAACAGAGGTGAGCTCTTGCCATGCTATTTATGTTGGGCCCAGACACACACAGGTGCTGTGAGCTTCACGCCCCATCTCCCCAGGAGGCAGAGACTGCGCTGCACCTCCATGATGAAAGCTGCACCCGGGCTTCAGGTGGTGACAGTGAATCCTTCCTCTTGAAGGATTGAAGCTCCTCACCAGCTGGTCACCCAGGGGCCTCTCTCTGGGGTGGGCCCTGGACACGTCAAAGAGTCCATTGAGGCTTGCGTATGGTGACTGCCTAATCCTGGCGTTCCTTCCACGATGATGAGCTGAGTCTTCTATCTCGAAGGACGTCCCCATATCAAATAAGATGACTTGGTTAAGCTAAACACTGTTTGATTCTTTCTTCTTCATTATCAAGTCTCTCTGTACGAAGTCGATGCTTCAGTGATCTCCACTGATACCCAATGAGTTGGTTTTCTATTGTGGTGTTGGGGGATGAAGTGGAGTCTTTTTCTCTCTCCCTCTGTCTTCTCTGCCCGTCTCTCTCTCTCTTCTTTAACCCCACCGCCCCCCGCCACTGGTATATCATTATGAACTCAGGGTTTTTATATATTCGACTCAGTGTTATTTATATATACGTAACATATATATCTAATATATAACACATATGTTATGAAAAATACCATATTATTTTTGTATTATATTTATTGTATATAACATATATTCAACATATATATTTATATAATACATATATGTATATGTATTTATGTAATACATATGTGTATGTATAAATGTTATAACGTATATATTGTGTATATAAATATATGTATGTATAAATATATACATTTTATATATATATAACATATTTATATATTCCACTTGTCTAATGAGCTGCAGACACTATTCTGTGTGGTGCCCAGGTTGCCCATCTGTGCCCATTGGCAGCCCCCTCATGCCTGGCTCTGGGGATCCCAGGGCCTCTCTCCTCCATGGGCACCTGCACCTCGTCCCCTGCCTCTCATCAGCCAGCACTCCGTGCGAAGATCTCGCTGAGATCACAGGAGCCCAGGCTTCTCAGAGACCCAGCTTCCCAGGCCCTCATCTTGCCGAATGATGTCCTTTTCCTCTGTCCTCCTCCTGGTCCTGTCTACCCTTCCCCCGAGTTACCTTCCAGATCAACATGACCTCATTTCAAAAAATAAAGCAGTTAGTACGTTCTTCCGCAGCCCGGATGTCCCCTCACGCCCCCTTTCCTGGCTGTCTGACCGGCAGGGTCCCAGCATCCATCCGCCTAGTGCTCACGGCGGGCGGGAGTAGAGCAGCGTGTGGCTGTGAGCCTGCATCCCTGGGAGACAGAGGTTGTCAGGCAGCTTCAGGGGAAGATGCCATGGAGAGACAATTCTGTCATAAAAGGCGCTTCTATAAAACAGTCACAGCTGGGATTTTTATCGAGGAGAGAAAGGAGCTCTGGTTGAACCAGGGAGGTAGGTCTGACTGAAAGGCGTTTCCCAGCCTGCCTTCGCACACCTGCAGCCGTTCAGGGCCCGCGGTGGAGCCAGGAGCAGAGAGCGTGGATGCTACCCTTGAAAGTCTGTGCTGTTCGCTCTTCCGTGATTGAAGAACAAATCGCATTCTAACGTTTGGCATCTAAAGAAGCATTTCCCAGAACAGAGTGAACCTTTGCATTGTCCTCTGAAAACATTTCAAAAATAAAGGGGAATCGAATTAATTAACTTCTGCCTATGATTCTGAGAAATGTAATATATTTGATAGAAAATTACCTGTGGAAACTGCTTTCCTTCTCTGAGACTCGTGTTTTCCGGGACGGGTGCAGATGGGCACTCAGCACGGGCTGAGGCGTGATCCAATTATGCAGCGGATTTCAGATGCCCAGACTCGGAGCTGGGGAAGCCTGGCACCCTGGGGAGGATGCTGCCTGGAGAGAGGCCGGGAGGTCAGGGGGCCCCGACTGCTTTGGGCCAGGCTTCCACCTACAGGGCTATTGTGTTCTTATGACCCCAGGTTGTCATGCGGAAGCGTCCTCACAGACACTGGCCATGTCCCCTGCTGCAGGGGTACCTACACTGTCCTATTCCTGGCGCCTTCAGGGTCACCTTGCCCTGGAGGCCCTGAGCACAGCGTGTGCCTGGCACAGCACTCAGTGACTCACTGTCCACCGGGACTTTGCTGAGTGGGTTAGGAGCCGAGACCTCCTCCATGATGGAGAACATGGGTACCAAGAGAAACAGGCCAGGGACATGGTTTTGTTTGGAGAGGGCAGGCAGGAGGGAGGTGCTGTGTGTGCCTGTGACCCCGGGAACCTTCTGGATGGCACGTCCGTCCCCCAGCAGGCTCCTCCCATGTTCCAGCTAAATGTGCCAGTTGTACAGATCTAAGTTGTCGTGAGTCTGGTTGAGCCTTGGGCTCCCCTCCCCTGTTGTAGGCATCCTGGGCCTTATTTGCTGTAGAAAAGTCAGCTCTCCTGTTCCTAAGGCCACGTGGATGGGGGCCTGGCTCCTCCCCTGGGCGGTTTGTTGGGGCAGGAGTTCGCATCTCTCATGTCCTCTGAAGGGTTCCACTGCTGCTTCCATCGTTCATGTTGGTCTTCCATCGCTTCTCCCATGAATGCCACAACCGTTTGTGGGTCAGATTCCAGAAATCAGACTCCATCGTCCTCCTCTGCCGCCAGGTGCTCCGTGTCCAGTCCCCAGGCCCCAGCCAGTCCTGAGCATGCGTTGGGCGCTGGATGGAGGGACCACAGAATGGACAGGCGCAGATCACCACACCGGCCTCCTACATGCTCACCGTTTGTGCTGGTGCCCTGGGGCTGCCGTCACAAAGGGCCACCAGCTGGGGCTTTATGAACAGAAATGTCTCCCCTCACAGTTCTCACAGCAGAGTCCAACATCACGGTGTCAGCAGGGTCCTCTCCCTCCAGGGCTCTATGGGGGGTGCTGCCTTGGCTCTTCCAGCTTCTGGGGCTCCAGGTGTCCTTGGCTGATGGCCACATCCCCCAGTCTCCGCCCCCATCTTCACGTAGCCATGTCTCTGTGTGTCTGTACTTTCCCTTATGAGGGCACCAACCCATGGACTTAGGGCCCACCCACTCCAGGATGACGTCATCTCAACTGATCGCATCTCCAGCAACCTTATTTCCAAAGAAAGTCACATTCTGAGGTTCCACGTAGACGTGGATTTTAGGGGGACAAAATTCAACCACTACTATCTCTTTCCTTGAAATCACACACAATTTCCAGGGGCCTAGAGATGCCACTTCATCCACAGAGCCATTCCTGGCCTCGCCTCCATCTGGGCAGCCTGGGCCTGACTATCTTTCTGTCTGCTGCCCTCACAGTCCTTGGCCGTGGCCTGGTTCCTGTCCTGGGGGCTGACCTCTCTGGGACCTGGGCCTCGCTGCTACCTGCCGTCTGGTCTCAGGGCACCTGGACAGTCAGTGCTAGCCCAGCAGGATAGCTGGCCTTTCTCTTGCTCTGAGCACGGACCCTGCAGCCTTCCTCTCCCCACTGCCATTAGGGAATCTTCTAGCCTAGGGCAAGCTGAGTGGGGGTCAAGGCCCATCACGGTCCATCTCCAGAGCCAGGGCCAGGAGCAGAAGCGGTGTGCATGCTGTCTGCCCCGCTCCGGAAGGCCACAGGTGACGTCCTCTCATGTCTCACTGACAAGCACCCTGGTTCTCCTGGTCACTCATAGCAGCCAGAGAGAACTGTGAAAAGGGGTTTTGTAGCTGGGTCTTTTACCAGCCAAGACAAAATCAGGGTCCTTGTAGTAAGGAAGGAAAGTAGGATGGGTGTCAGGTCAGGGGACCAGGTCTGCTGGGGCGCTGGATGGCTAGGCCCTTCATCGCACACCTGAGGAGATGAGGCCCAGAGATAGGCTTACTAGAGTCAGGGCACTGAGATCAGCTGGCTCTGCAGCAGAAGGGGCTCCCTGGTGGCCTAGGTGGCACCTTCCTGAGGGCAGCACCCCCCTCTCCCCAGCTTGGAGCTGATGTCAGACTGTACCCGGCAGTAGTGGCTGAGGCAGCAGTTTCAAGGCAATTTGGGGAGCTGGGGTCCCCTGTGTTTGCCAGCTCATCCCCCTGCCCTTGCCACCACACATGGCCCCCAGGACCACGGCGGCCTGAAGCCTGTGATTTGGACCTCCCTCTCCCGCCAGGCTGGAACCTGCTGGACATCCATGTGTCCCACTCCCTCAGGCCTGGAGAACCCAGGAGGCCAGCCGCAGGGCCATGCTCCATTCTATGTCCTCGTCACCAAGCACCAGGTTGATTGACAGAGAACTGACCAAACCCCTGAGAGCAATCGAAGGAGGTGGTTTCAGTTTGGCTCACTGCCCCCTCCCAGCCTTTCTGGCAGCAGCCCAGCTGGCGTGGGTTAGTTGGCGGGGCAGGGGACAGGGCGTGGCTCCGTGGAGCGTACACCCAGGGCTCCCTAGGTGGAAGGAGGAGCCGAGCTCTTCCGGTGCTGGGATGTGGGGGTGGCTTGGAACACTGACAGAGGAGGGAGGGTGCCCAGGGTGCGTTTCCCTCTGAATTCAGGCTGCTGTGGGCACGTGAGCGGTGGCGCACACATGCCTGAAACCAGCCCTCTCTGAGTGTTGGCGTTTCCCTCCCAGGCTGAAATCAACTCCAGGCTTAAAATGAATTTCTCTTCCGCTTCACAACAATGGTGCAGCCTCTCCCCAAGTACATCCTGCCTTTGTGCAGAATGCACTGCCTTGTCACACTGGAGCCCAGAGCCCCGGAGCTGGAATGATTTACCCGGCCAGAGCCTTCCATGGTACCTCCATCCTCCGAGACCTGTTGGTGCCCCTGCTCAAAGGACTCTTCTTAGACAATGAGTCTGAGCCTGTCCTGGGGTGGGCAGGTAGGCAGAACCTGCGGCAGCCCCTCACCACCCCGAGGCTGTGCTGACAGCCAGCAGGTTGGCGAGTGTCCGCTGGCTGGAGCTCAGGAAGCCGGAAGCTGGGGGGGTGACAGCAGCGTCAGGATGCTGGGTGTGGAGTGATCACAGATGTAAAATTGCACACCTGACCTCACAGGACGAGTCCCCATCAAAACACAATGACGACTTTGTTTCATGCACAAAATTCTTTTTTTTTTTTTTTTTTGACACGAAGCCTAGCTCTGTCACTACGCTGGAGTGCAGTGGTGCGATCTCGGCTCACTGCAACCTCTGCCTCCCAGGTTCGAGTGATTCTCCTGCCTCAGCCTCCCGAGTAGCTGGGACTACAGGCGTGCACCACCACACCCGGCTGATTTTTGTATTTTTAGTACAGATAGGGTTTCACCATGTTAGCCAGGATGGTCTCAATCTCCTGACCTTGTGATCCGCCGGCTGCAGCCTCCCAAAGTGCTGGGATTACAGGTTTAAGTCACTGTGTCCGGGCAAAATTCTTTAAATGTTGTATAAAATTACCTTCAGGCTACGTGTGTAAGACATATATGAAACATAAATGAATTTCATGTTTAGACTTGAGTACCATCTCAAAGATATATGTGCAAACACGCTAAATGTACATGCAAATATTTCAAAATCAGAAAACATATGCAATCCAGAATACTTCCAGTCCGAGCGTTTAGGATAAGGGGCCTGTAGCAGTCAGGGTGGCGGGGTTAAGCTGCAGTAACAAATCATCTCCAGGTTGCTGTGGCTTAAAAACACAAAGGCGTATTTCCTGCTCCCTCTCATGGCCCTGCCAGGTCTGCTGGGTGCTGTCCCTTGCCATTCCCACTTAGTAACCCGGGTGGGCGAAGCCCCCACCAGCCAGACCATCATCCGTTCCTAGTGGCCACTTCTGGGTTCAAGGGCAGTGTGGCGGGTGTTGAGTTGGTGTTCCCTTTCCTGGAATGACACCCATCCCTGCAGCCCCAGCTCACAGGCCACACCTAACTCCAGGAGGGTGGAGACCAGCAGGCCTGCATGTGCCCAAGGAGGCAAATCGGAACTTTGGTGAACAACTCCAACGTCACAGACCTCAAAAACAGGAGCCTTTAGCGCTAGAGAGAGCTGTGAGAGGAGATACATCAGGCACAAAGTCCCCCAACGCCACACCAGCACCCCCACTTCCAGGCTCCCGTCCGATCTTCCCAGCCTTGCCAGGTCGAACAAGGGGCCTCCCAAGGTCCCTGTCTGGGATGCCCAGGAAATTAGATGCGTGCTGATGGAGGACCTGGGGACCGCTGCCTTCATCCTTGCTGGGATGGGGTCTTTCCTCTTCACGCTGCCCACTCTGGGCTGAAGAGTGTCATGATGTGGCTTGGGACGCAGTATTTCTCCACCGCAGCAGCAGAGGCCAGCTCAGCCTTCCGAGTGGGCCACCTTGGACTCTTACTCTGCAAAATAAGTGGCCGGAACTGGACTTTTGGGGCTACTACATGGATTGACCTTTCAGGGGGACTACAAGGACAGTAGCCTCTGGCCCAGCACTGGAGCCGTCGGCCTCTCTTGTTTCTCACAGTTGAATAGGCTCTGTGGCATAAAGCTCGCCACGCGGGATTGTAGGATAAGACCAGATGAGGCTGACCGACAAGCTCCCAAATCAGCCAGGAGCACCAGGCTTCCCTGGGATAAGAGGCAGGATCTTTCCCTGGTATCTCCCTGCCTCTTGATCCCGGCACCAGGTTTCATGCCACAGTCAAAGCAGATATTGTGGGTGATATGTTTGTTTCATAACCGTTCCTAAATATAGAGTACATGCTAAGTGATATCTAGAAGCCATGGAAAAGAAAACATCTGATATGTTGCAAAGAGGATGAGGCATTGAGTGGACCAGAAACATGTCTCCCTAAATGGGCCCAGCAAACTGTGTTGCTGGGGGTGTTTTCCGTTGCCAGCTGAGTTGTGACTCTCGGCAACGGTCTCTTAGCAACCGTGTGTGCGGGGTACCATGCTCAGCCTGGGATGGGAGGCTGGGACGGAGGTTGCTGGGAGCGAGAACAAGGCGGCGGAACTGGAGGCGGGGAGGCCCCAGAGGCCTGCAGCCCTCGGCCCTCCGGGCGGGAGGGGCCCCGGGTTTAGAGGATTCATATTCCAGGCCCCATGCTGGCCTGGTGGTTTCCATGGGGTGGATTACCGGAAACTTCTCTTCCTGCATTTTTTCTCCCTCTACGGGGTGTGTTTTGTGCACGAACCTGTCCTCTTTCATTTTTGCACAGAGGTCTAAGAGTCTTCTCCTCCATTAGCTGGCTTCTTGCTAAGAGGCTGCATGGAGATTACTCTGAGCTTGCACTTGTGGACCTCTGGGAGGGATGGGGCTAGGGGAGCGAAGGGGCCTGAGTAAAAGGGGGGTGGTGCAGAGCCTGGCTCAGAGCCCACATCCTCCACTGCTCAGAGCCTGGTCAGATTGCCTAAGGTCTGGGCCTCAGTTTTCTGATCTGTAAAATGGAGGAAGGGAGGGAGGGAGGGAGGGAGGTAGGGAGGTAGGTAGGGAGGTCTGTGTAGTGAAGCACCAGCTTGATCCAAAGAGAGTGCTAACCTTTGCCTTCAGCTCTTGGGAGGTGGTCTCTAGGCTCCTGGAATTTCCTGCCTGATGTGTGTGTCTCTGTTTGCCTGGGGGCTTTGACCACTGGACAGTCTGACAATGTCATTTATGGTGGAGGCTCTGGGTCACGCCGCATCAGCTTGGACCTCCAGAGGAGACTGGAGACCAGAAGGATTAGCCCAGACCTCCAGGAGGAGCTGGAAACTAAAGTTCAGCAGCCAAGGCAGTGCATGATGGAGGCCCAGCAAAGACTCGGGACAACAAAGGCCCGGGAGCATCCCTGACAGCCATGCCCCATGCGTGTTATCACGCATCACCTCCTAGAGGGACTCCTCCCTGCCTTCCCAGGGAAGACAGCAGACACCCCATGTCCGGACCCTCCTGGACTCTGCCCCACACCTCCCTGTCCTTGCCTGATCTTAACCTGGATCTCTTTGATATAATAAACCGTAACTGTGAGCGTAGGTGCTTGTAATGAATTCTGCGAGTCTTTCCCTCAAATCACCAAACCTGAGAGTGGTCTTGGAGACCCCCAGAACTTGCAGCTGATATCCAAAGTGAGGATGGCGGGGGCGTCTTGTGGGGGCTGTTCTCTCAAACTTTAAGTTGGCTAAATTCCTGATGAGACACCTTGGGGCAGCCCCTGAAGGCCACCAGGGGAGGGAGCCAAAAGAGACTACGCTCTGGGTGGTGGCATTCCTTAGAGGTGCCCCTCGGGGTGTGGAACTGGGACTGTGTCGCCCACGGAGGCACCAGGAACATTTCTAGCAGGATCACGCTCTGTTGCGGGCTTCTTCTACGCCCTGTAGGGTGTCCAGCTGCAGCCTGGCCTCCCTCCACTCCAGGCCAGCACCACCGCTCAGTTGTGACAACCAAGAATGTCTCTACATGTTGACAAATGTCCTCTGGTTCCCTGGGGGTTGGGGTTGGGGGGTCACAGTCGCCCCTGGCTGAGGGCTACTGCCTCAAGGGAAAGATGGTTTGAGGCTTCATTTTTGAAGCAGGCTGTGGCCCTGGGAGCATTTCTTTGGAAAGATGGAAATGGAGGCTGAGGGAGGTCTGGGAGTGAATCCTGGCTCAGGCAGGAGGGGATGGTTGTTTCTCTCTCTGTGGGGGGTGCGGTGTGTCCAACACCCCTTGGCCTCAGGTCTGAGAACCGCAGAGCTAGCAGGAATCCCTCAGGGGTACCAGGGAACTGGCTGGGGGCGTGGCTCCATTCCCACCTTCTCTGTGGGGGAGAGGGGTAGGATGCCAGCCTGGGAATAAGACCCTGCAGGTGACAGCCCGCCCCCCATCAGCTCCACCCTCAGCTCCCAGGAAGTGGCAGGCATGGTGTCCATTAGCCCTGCACACTCCCCGGCCTCAGCCCCTCCTGAGGCTGGAGGCTCCCAGGAGGCTCTGGGCCCATCCCTCCCCTAGGGGAACCAGGGTCTCTGCTCCCAGGAGACCACACCTGAGGCTGCCTCTCCCTGCACAGGGACAAAGGCCCCCAGCTCCCGCCTCCTCTGGCTCCAGTTCTTGGTGACATCTCTGGGTGCACCCTTAGCCCTGAGTTGCAGCCCATCCTATCCCCCAGCTCCCCAGTGGGGTCTCTGTTGCTGTCCACACCCTGCCCTGGCCTGGGAGGGGCCACAGGCTGGAAGAGACGCCCTGGGACCTTCATAATCCTGACGGCCCCAAATTCTCTCTCCTTCCTTGGTCTAACGCAGCTCTGTCCGTTAGAACTTTCTGGAAATGTCCCATGCGCTCAATATCGCACCACTGGCCACACACAGCTACTGAGCACTCAGAATCCAGCCATTGTGGCTGAGGAACTGATTCTTAGTTTTATGTATTTAATGTCAATTCATTTAAACATAAGCAGCCGAGGGTGGCTGGGGCAGCTATATCAGTCCTCCCGTTTGATAAGAACCACCTTCCATCAGGGAAGTGAAGGAGCTGGGAGGCATTGCAGTCCCCTCTTCCTTCCTTCCAGCTGGTACACCCGTATTTCCTGAGCACCTGCCATGGGCGGTGTCCTTGCCATGGGTGCTGTGGGAGCACAGCTCAGCCAGGCCAGAAAGAAATGAGTACAATGACCCTCCAGAAGGGCAAATGGTGAGCAGGGCATAAGCAGTAGCCATGCAGTACTGGCTGGCAGGAAAGGTTGGCAACAGCCTCAGAGGAGGTGGGCTTGGAGCCCCAGAGGTGGAGACCTTCCAGGGACCTGGAGGGGCAAAGGCTGTGCACCCAAGCATGAGGAGGGGAAGAGAAGCAGGCACAGGCTCCACAAGACTGGCGAGGATTTTTTTTTTTTTAATTGAGGCAGAGTCTCACTGTCACCCAGGCTGGAGTGCAGTGGCTCCACCTCAGCTCACCGCAACCTCCGCCTCCCGGGTTCAAGTGATTCTCCTGCCTCAGCCTCCCAAGTAGCTGAGATTACAGGTGTGCACCACCATGCCTGGCTAATTTTGTATTTTTAGTAGAGATGGGGTTTCACCATGTTGGTCAGGCTGGTCTCAAACTCCTGACCTCAGGTGATCCACCCACCTCAGCCTCCCAAAGTGTTGGGATTACAGGTGTGAGCCACCGCGCCCAGCTGTGGAGAATTTAGACTCTGCTTCCCAGGTGACGGTTTGTGGCAGAGGGCAGTGGTGCTCGCGCGTGTGTGTGGTTCAGCTTGCTGACTTCCGTTCAGAGACTGGATTGGAGAGAGGAGGGGGTTGGATGGTGTCCCACAGAACTTGTGTCCGCTAGGAATCTCATTTGGAAACAGGGTCCTCCCAGATGTCCCTAGATGTCATTTATAGTTAAGGATCTTGAGATGAGATCATCCTGGATTTAGGGTGGTCCCCAAATCTGCTGACTGCTGTCCTTATGAGAAGAGGGGACGCAGAGGCAAAGAGCGGAAGGCCGCATGCAGAGGCTGACGGGTGCAGCTACAAGCCAAGGGGAGGGTGCCAGGGTGGCCCACAGCACTGGAGGCCGCCTGAACTGAGTGAATCAATTTCTGTTGTTTGAAGTCCCCCGGTTTGTGGCACTTTGTAATGAAAGCCCAGGACACTTGCACAGGGGGAGCAGGAATCCCCATTGGAGGCTGTTCCACATCAAACACCGGGTGGAGAAGAGTGAGGCTGGGGGAGGTTTTTGGGGCAGAGCACAGGTTGGGGATGGGGGTTGATGTGGGGGAGTCCTGGGCTCTTCTATACACTGCCGGGCGGCCCTGGGGCCCTTTGGTGAGACTGGGGAGACTCTGGTGGGCAGGAGAAGTTGCAGCGCTGTGCTGAGTTGGGGATGTCTGTTCCATTAGACACCCTGTTGGGTTCGGATGGTTCTAGAAGGAGCCGAGGAGCAATTGAGCAGCTCTTCTCGTCAAGCTTACCCACCCCGCTAGTGAGAGGCAAACACCCCTTTACCCCGACATGCCCGGGGCAGCCAGCCCAGCAAGGTGGGCCAGGCCCTCCACATGGCGCTGGGCTCAGCTCCAGAGCCTCCCAGCACGATGTGGACAGAGCCGGGAAGAGAAAGGAGCTCAGAAGTCGATCCTCACCCCTCCTGTGCGGACGGAAGAGCTGGCCAGGCCTGGGGGTATGCGGGCTGAGCTGTCTGTCAGCAACACCCGTCAGTCCCACTTTACCATCTCTGCCATTAAGCCCTCAATCATGCTTTTCTGACATCGTTTATGGGTGTCTCCAGAAGAGTTACAGCAGCGGGCTATACCCATTTATCTCCGTCATCCCTCCTAAATCCTCCTCCTAGGGAAGTCTCCCCTTCTGCACTCACTGGCCTGGTTTGTGTTGGGGACACTGGGCTCCAAGCTGGCCTGGGTTCTGCCTTGCATATTCCTGCTGTGACCTTCAGTAAGTGCCCTGGCAGCTCCTGTCTCGGTTTCCTCATCTGTAAAATCGTGATCAGGACAGAGGGGCTGATGTCTCATGACAATCTCCTTAAGTGTCTAGGACTCCCCCTGGACACCCCAGAAATGAGGTCTTTCTGGGAGTCAGACCACGCTGCGCAGGAGCTGCTGTCGCTGATGTGAACCTGTGGAGGTGAAATCGGGACCACGCCCTGCCCGATCCTGGCGCCTTGGTGCCTGAGCTTTCATTTAGGCCCCGCAGCCTTTCAGGCAGGTGCTGTTACCATCCATCCCCATTTCAGATGGGGAAACTGAGGCCTGGTGGAGTCACACCCGGCCCCACGTGTCTTACTCAGTTTAGGTTACCATAACAAGGTTCCACGGACTGGAGGGAGCTTAAACAAGCATGTATTTTCTCATGGTTCTGGAGACTGAAAGTCCAAGATCAAGGTGCCAGCAATTTGGTTCCTGGTAAGAACTCTCTTGCTACTCACAGGCAGCTGCCTTCCTCACGTAGCAGAGAGAGGAAAGAGAGAGATTGAGAGTGTGTGTGTGCAAAAGCACCAGAAAGCTCTCTGGAGTCTCTTCTTACAAGGACACTAATCTCATTGGATCAGGGCCCCACCCTTATGACCCCATATAACCTAAATTACTTCCAATAAAGGCCCTGTCTCCAAATGTGTCAACATAGGAACTTTTGGGGACACAGACATTCAGACCATAAGAACAGACTCCGCATTTGGTCTAGGGCAGGACAAGCATTAAGGAAACAACCCAGATAGTTGGGAAGGAAGGAGCCCATGGTGGAGCTGGGGAGACCAGGCCGGGGCAAGAAGCCTCCAGCCCCACAGGCAGTCACATTTCCGCAGATATTGGAGCTCTGCGTGTTTCTTGTAATAATGATGGGATTACCTGTTCTGCTTAATTAAGTACTTCATGGACAGCCACCAAAATCTCCATTTCTCCCAACTCAGGAGGTTTCTAAAAGGCACAAAACAATTACGTTTTTCTTCTGATGAGGCCCCAGCAAGGTAATGATCCTTCCGCCTTGGGAAAGAGATGAGCCAGCCAGGCACTGGAGAGGCCTCTCCGCATCTCGGCATCAGCCTGGTGCTGTGGACCGAATGTCTGTGCGACCCCACGCTCGAATGTTGGAGCCTTAACCCCACCAGGATGATGTCAGGAACAGCGCCTTTGGGAGGGGCTCGGGCTGGATGAGATCAGAGGGTGGGGACTCATGATGGGATCTGTGTCCTTATGAAAAGAGGGAGAGACCAGGGCGCTCTCTTCCAAGATAGACATTCTTTTCCAGTCTTGAACTAGGCCCTCTCGCGTTTTCATTCTAAGCGCCTGGGTACTTTGTGGCTCTCTTAAAACTCTCCCCTCCTGCCTCCCTGGGCATTAGTTAGCAGAGCTGAGCCCTAAACAGGGGCTCTTCCAAGTCACATGGTATCAGAGGTCGATTTCACACTGGGCAGCATCTCACCCTCCAGCATCCGAGGACCTTGCTCTTACGGAGGACTCCTCCCTGTGAGCCGGCACTGATCTAGCACGCCCCGCAGAGGCAGCTGCGACAGCCCCAAAGAGAATGGGGGAGAAGGGGGGGATGGGCCCTGAGGTGTTATCACTGCCACATGGGGTCCCTGGGCAGCCTCTCTGCTGAGCCCAGTTGTGCCTCTCAGTGGCCAGCTGAATGAGGGTCCCTGAGATGTCCACGCCTCATCCCAGAGCCTGTCCACACGCTGCCTTCCGTGGCAAAGGTGGCTCTTGCTGCCATCAGGAGGTCATCCCGGATCGCTCGGGGTGGGGGCCTGAGTGTGACGACAGGCGTCCTTATAACAGAGAGGCAGAGGGAGATTTGATGCATGCAGGCGAGAAGGCCATGGGACACCCTAGACAGAGCCTGGAGTGATGGACCCTTGGCTAAGGAACAGCAGGAGCCCCCAGAGCTGGAAGAGACAGGGAAGGACCCTCACTGAGAACCTTCTGAGAGAACCAGCCAGCCGATGCCCTCTCAGCCCCTCGAGCCCCGGGTTGGCCCTCTGAGCTACAGAACCGGCAATAAAAATACTTTTGTTGTTTTCAGCCACTAAATTTGTGGTAATGCATTACAGCGAGCAATAAGAGTCTAAGGCAAGGGTGGTTATAAGGCTGAACTGGCGAACCCTCAGGAAGTGCTTAGAGTGGCACGGGCTAGGCTGGGGTCTGCTCCCCTGGGCAGAGCCATGGGCAGAGAGCAAGGGTCTTGAAGGTGGATCTAGCCTGCAGGACAAAGTGTGGGGTTAAGGGACCAGGCGCCAGTGATGGAGGAAGGAGACCCTTAATCACCCTTAAGCATCTAAGATGACCTCCCCCTTGACTTCCACATTGCATTTCAATATGATACATAGAGGCTTGCAGACCGGGCACCACCTTTAAAAGCCCTCCTATAGATTGCAGGCATGGTGTTGAGGAATCTTTCTGGAAGGCATTGTTTTTACTTAAACATGATCAAACCCCCACCTAAGTCATGTATCCCAGGCCTACTCCAAGGACCAAGACCCTTTCACATGTAAATTCTAGAGTGGTAAACCCAAGACATTTTCACATGTAATTTTAGAGTGGTAAGCCTTTATAAGACCAGGGATTTCTTTGCTCAGGGGCTATTTGCAGCATTCAGACCAGCCGCAGCTCCCAGCTGAATAAATGGCCACTTCCTTCCCAGTTTGGTGTTGGAGAGGTTTGTTTCTCAGCCTTTCCTGCTTCACAATGGTCTACCCCCCTTCTATCTCCTGTCTGCCGGGTCAGCCTGCATGTCCCCTGTCCCAGAGAAGCTTGCCCGCCCTTGATACACCTCTCAGGGTTGCTAGATTTGTTCTATTTTAACACAAAGACCCTGGAGAGCCAGCCTTGGGTGGTTTCCGGGCCTTTCCAGGGTCACCTGCCCAGTTTTCCAGGCCCAGGTTTATTTTTATTCCGCATAATGACAAATGCTCAGCGTCGTGTGATGAGGGCAAGAGATGGCCAGCGTTTCCGCATGGGCTGATTTAACCCAGAAGCCTGCGCCCTGCTCTCCGAGTTGGTGTTAATTAGGCTGGATTACCGTATTTACAAGCTGCAATGCCTTGTAATTCTCCTCTAAGTAGCCAGCCTTGTGTTTTATGACTTAATTACAGAATCCCAGCCGTGCCCATCACCTGCAGGCGGCCGAGGCCTGGGCTGGCTGTGGGCGGAGCCAGGGCCACTCGTTGGAACCTCGGTTGGGGATGACTCTGTGATTCAAGAACCTCATTCCTCAGATGATTAGGCTGGACATAAAGGCTGGCTAACTCTGGGGACTCTTGTCCTTTTGTTCAAAGACTTTTCCCTCTCAGTGGGTTCATTTTGACCTTCTGAAATCACCCCTGCATGAATCACATCAAAATCAAATTTTTTTTTTTTTTTTTTTTTTGAGACAGAGTCTTACTCTGTCACCCAGGCTGGAGTACAGTGGTGTGATCTCGGCTCACTGCAACCTCCACCTCCCAGGTTCAAACAATTCTCCTGCTTCTGCCTCCCGAGTAGCTGGGATTACAGGTGCACGCCACCACGTCTGACTAATCTTTGTATTTGTAGTAGAGACTGGGTTTTACCATGTTGGCCAGGCTGGTTTCGAACTCCTAACTTCAAGTGATCTACTCTCCTGGGCCTCCCAAAGTGTGGGGGTTCCAGGCATGAGCCGCCGCACCCAGCCTGAATCAGACATTTCTAAGAGAGTTTTGGTCATAGGCACACAGGGTAAACTCCACCTTGATCATGAAAGCCTCTTGCTCCTCATTCCAGCCGACCACCTTCTCCTTCTCCCATTCATTCTGAACTTGAGCTTACTCCAGGCTGTGTGGGTCCTGTGGGTTCTGAGGGCTCCTGCGCTTCCTGTGGCTACAGCTGCGCCTGCCCCGTCTCTCTGCTCTGAAGCCCACGGCCAGCTCCGCGGAGGTTCTGGCTGCCCCTGTTTTGACAAATCTCCCACCCTGATGCTCTGGCTCCTGGCTTCCTCGAATTTCTTTCTTTTATGGCAGGGCTGGGTGAACTCTGGCCTGGGGGACGCATTCAATCCATGACTGTGTTTCTGCACCCACAAGCTGAAGACTGTTTTTACATTTTTAAAGGATTTTAACACACACGTACATGCGCCACACACACATACATGCTTTCAAGCATGGACACACACTGTCATAGACACTGACACACATGTACACACACACCCTCAGACACTGTCACACTCACACATTCAGAGACACACACTCATAGACAACTCACACACCCTTTCAGTGACACACATACACAGCACACTCTCACTGTCACACACACACACTCCATACTCTCATAGACACACACACACTCAGACACTGCCACACTCATAGACATTCACAGGCACTGACACACGCAGACACTGACACACACTCATAGACACACAGACACACTCGCAGACACTGTCACTGACACATATACACTGTCGTAGACACAGGAGCACACGCGGCTCTGACCCTGGCTGCTGCACTCCCTGGCCCTTTGCGGGGCATTTGCCGTCTCCTCTTCCTGCAGGCTCCCCTCACCTGGGGCCTGGTCAGGAGCCAGCCTGGCAGGAGTCCCCTGGGCCAGGGTGAGGGGGACTCACTCAGTCCTCAGTCTGGAAGTACTCCCTTCTGGTGCTCCCAGCCTTCACCCAGCAGCCTCCGGAGGGCTTAGAGCCCCCCACACCCAACCCTGCCCTCCTTCTCGGGTGTGAATATTTCTCCCACAGGGAGAATTTGCTCAGAGCCCTGAGCTGGGCAAGGGGGACCCAGTTCCCGGGCCCGTGGGAAACTGCCCCCTCCGGCTTCATGGCCTGGCCCTGCCTCCCTCAACCCTGGACTTTCTGCCTCCCTGGTACTATCCAGCACCCTCCTCGGGTGTCCTAGCACCTAAATTCACATCCTCTGCTTGGCTCACCCCTCTGGTCTCATTGTAGGTCCCAATTCAGAGACGCCATTGTGGCCCCTCCAGGGCTTGGGAGGGCCTCCTCTCAGGGTCCCCGGAGCCAGTTCTGGGGAAACTCAATGTGGGGTCACCAACAACTGCAGGGCCTGGCCTTCAGCTTACTGGGGCTTCTCAGGGGCCTTCAGCTCAATAGCTACTTGTTAGAGCCAGGAGCAGACGGCCACGGGGTCTGTTCAGTTGCACCATGTCAAACTGGCAAATATTGAACTATTTCCAACCTACAAAACTGGCACTCTCATGTGCCCCCCATTCCTGATGAGCAGCTGAGGCCCCAAATCCAGGGAAAGACATCCTAATGACAAGGACAGTGACAAGAGGATGGGGTCCAAGGCCTTCGTCCAGTTCCCAGAGGCAGGCTCTGGTCTCCGCTTCCACGCTGTCTGTCACTCCTTCCTTGGCAGCCCTCTGGAGGATAGCTGGGGTCTGAGCAGCCCCAGTAAATGCTGGTGCCCACCCTCACCTCACCACTAACCAACAAAGAGACAGACTGAGGACCTGAGAGCAGCAGACAGCAATACTGGTCAAGGTGGCTTCGACCTGTGGGTGAGAGGGCTTCCTTCTAGTAACAAATCCCAGGATTGGTCCGGACGGCCAGAGAGCTCTACTCCAAAGTGTAGAGTGGGTTCCCTGCTCACAGCTTACCAACTTGTCTTAGCCTGGTGAGCGAGTTACATGAAGTGGTTTGTTGCCTACAGATAGGCAGCAAGGGACAACAGAATTCTGGGATTCGGCCAAGCCAGCCTGTAAAGCTCAGGAAAGCCAACTGGAGTCTTGACTGCATGTGCCCCTTGCACCGCACCTGAGAAACCCTGGAAAGCAGCATCTCCTGGGTTTTATACCCTGGGGCAGCACGACTTCTGGGCTAAGGTATTGATGGACATCAGGTTTCCGGGGAAGACTGGGACAGAGCCCAGGCTATTGCAGTCAGCCCTCCCTGTCTCAGGGTATTCCATTTCTAGCACATTCTATGATTATTCTTAAGAACTACAAGCAAATGAGAGGGGAGAACTAGGTTCACCCAAGGCTGTCTAGAGGACAGTCCTACTCCAGGTGTCAGGCCCTCGGCACAGAGCCCACCGGGACGTGAGGGGTGTGGGCTGCATTAGGCAGAGGTGTTTGGGCAGTGTTCAGTTTCTCCTTCTAGGCCCACCCACCGTTCTCCACCCCCCATTCATTCATTCCCCACCAGCTCTTGGTTCAGAGGGAGGCCAAGTGTTGAGTCCGTGATCACCGCCTGCCATCGGAAGACCTCTTCCGCGAAGCGTTGCAGGTGGTATGTCCACAAATGGGTTCTGTGCATGGGGTGAGTTCAAGCAGCTTTCTCTTCTTTCCTTCCTTTCGCCTTACCAGTTAACCCATGAAAGCAAGGCCCTGGGACCACAGCCCCCAGCCAGGACCAGCATAGCTGCCCATTTCCTCTTCCCTCTCCAGAAGCCTTAACACGGGCATAGGAACATCCAGTGCTCCTGCATGTTAAGTTCGTGGGGAGGAGAGGCCCGCAGATCTGTGTCAAAAAGGGCTCAGATGCTCACCCCAGGCTCAGGGGAACGCACAGACTCCTGGAGATCCGCAGAAGGGCTTGGTCATCCTTGCTCTCACAGCAACAGGCTCAAGGCCTGTTTGGTCACTGACACAGACACTGGAGGATGGAATGCTGCTTGACCTTGTTTGTCAGGGCTGCTGGGGAACCACAGACTGGCTGGCTTAAAGCAACAGACTTGTATTGTGGCACTGGATGCTGGAAGACCAAGGTCAGGGTGTGAGCAGGGCAGCGCTCCCTCCAGAGGCCTGGGGAGGGCCCTTCCTCGCTGCTTCTGGCTTCTGCTGGTGCCGGCACTCCTTGGCCTGCCCTGGCTTCTGCTGCCTGGCTCAGGTCTCGACCTCTGTTGTCACATGGCGGACTCCTGTGTGTCTGTTTCCAAATTCCCCTCTTCTGGCCGGGCGCGGTGGCTCATGCCTGTAATCCCAGCACTTTGGGAGGCAGAGGTGGGCGGATCATTTGCGGTCAGGAGTTAGATACCAGCTTGGCCAACATGGTGAAACCCTGTCTCTACTAAAAATGCAAAAATTAGCCAGGTGTGTTGGTGTGTGCCTGTAATCCCAGCTTCTCTGGAGGCTGAAGCAGAAGACTTGCTTGAACCCAGGAGATGAGGAGATGGAGGTTGCAGTGAGCCGAGATTGTGCCACTGCACTCCAGCCAGGATGACAGAGTGAGACTCCATCTCAAGAAAAAAAAAAAAAAGAAAAAGAAAAATTTCCCTCTTATTATAAGGACACAGTCATTGGATGTAGGGCCCACGCTACTCCCCCGTGACCTCACCTTAATTGATCTCTTCATTATGTCTGTAATGACTCTCCTTCCAAATGAGGTCATACACTGAGGTCCTGGGGTGAGAACTTCCACACTTCTTTTTGGGAGACACAGTTCAACTCATAACACCGCTGTACAGGGCCAGGGCTTCCAGAGCCTTTCAGGCTCTATACTCTGTTTTTTGAAAAAAGAAAAACATGAAAAAAAGCCCCAAATGGAAACCTCTTTGGAAAACAGCAGTCATTGCCACTAACATGAAAACTGCACCTGCTGCGTGAACTGGCACGTGACTCTGTGGCACACACCCCTGACACATTCTCCCACGTGGGCCAGAAGACACATGAGAAGTTTCCAGGCACCTCTGTTCCCAACAGCAAGAAGCTGGAAATGATGCCAGTGTCTGTGAACAAGAACGGATCCGGATACCGTGAGCTGCTCACACACAGAGGACCGTGCAGTGGTGGGAAAATGAATGAACTGCTACTGCCTTCATCAAGGTGCGTGAATCTCAGAAACGGTGTGGAGGGGAACATGGAAGCCGCAGAGGAATACGTGAAGTCTGATAATGCTCATGGAAAGTTCCAGAAAAAGGGGGAAATGATTTCTGTAAAATGTGAAAAAAGGCAAAGGGAATCCATATATTATTTAAGGATGTGAGCAGCTGACGGTGTCAGAGAAAAGAGCCAGAGCAGGGAAATTGCACGCGCAGAATCCAGGTACCTCTGCAGGGAGGAGGCTGGCTGCTGGGGGCCGCTGGAGCTTCTGTAGTGTTAGGCGCGTTGCATTTTTCTTCTTGGAGTTTCGTTTAACCTTGCCCGTACAGGGATGAAGTTCCATCAGAAAGTATGCATGGATCTAAAGCTATTCATAATTGTATGAAGAAGGCAAAACCCCCCCAAGAATATGTACACACGCATGCGTGTGTGTGTGTGTGTGTGTATATATACATATGTAAAGAAACCCAGCCTTTTGTGCCTTCACCTGTACCTGGCGAGAGGTGGCTGCTTTCAGGTGAATGGAAAATGCTTGTTCATCTTGCCCCTGTCAGAGATGGGGGCTACGGGCGGGCTTCCTTCACCCTCTGCATTCCCCAATCGGCCCAGCCCTGATTCTCTCCTGCCCAGCTCACGTGAGTTCCCATGGTCAGCAGTGAGACACCTTCAAAGCCCTTATTAAAGGCCTCTCTGTGAGAACACACATCCCCACAGGTGCCCCACCACCAGCACGGAGCCCCAGCTCCCAGGCAGGGGTCGCAGGCACCTTCCCCACCACCCCACCCAGCTCCCCTCAGGGCCTGAGTCACACCTGGCTGCCGCCTCCTTCCCGGGTGGATCTTGGGCAGGGTGCTCAGGACGCACCCCTTCTGTGATGCCTTCCCAGTGTTCCCCCCTCCCCCGCCTCCCATGGCAAGTAAATTTGGAACGAGCTTTTCATTCCCTTTCAGCAGCAGCCCAGTTTCACACTCCCAAGCGCTGCAAGAAGTGAAAACTGCCTTTTTTCTCCATTTTCAGTAGAAACGAAGGCAGTTCTCTAAACTCCCCCATTCATCCCGGAAGGCCCATCCTGAGTGCCTGACTACCTAGAAGTTCTTCCCAATGGCCAGAGGAAGTTTAGCCATTAAAATTCAGACACCTCCACCAGGACACCCTCTCAGATTGCCCTGGGGCCAATGGGTCCCTTCCGTTTGTACATTCTTTGTGTTTTTGAAATCATGGTTTGAATTAGGCCCCAGATAAACTATGGAATGATAAACGCAGAAGTAGACCTTAAAGCAGAAACCTCTGTCTCTGTCCCATGCCACTCTGTCCTTCAAAACAGCCCAGAGGTGAGTCAGTCCCTAAAGGATAGTACATGGGTCGTGGGGTGGTGACCAAGTGCCCAGGGCTGCCATGGGGAAGTGCAAGGAAGACAGGGAAGCAGGGCAAGTGGGGAGCAGCCCGTGCTCCAACTGGAGTGACGATGAGTTGAGAGGATCGTCAGGACAGGGATGATGCCGTAACCCTGCAGGCTGCTGGCCCCGCCTTACCACCCTGCAGAGAGCAGGGTCAACACCAGTGGACAAGCCCTTTGCAACACTGATCAGCTCCTCTTCGTGGGCTTCTGCCAGACAGCCTTTTCCTGGAGTTTTAGCACCAGCCCCAGGAAGTGGCATTTGCGCTGAAATTTGAGAACCTCCAGACTCCTTTTGAAAGCTGCCACTTCTGCATTCGGAAGCCTTGGCTTCACATATGAAAAGGCAAGTCTTGGGTTGTGGAAATCTTGGAACCCTGCATTTGCCTCTGAGTCACTGTGGGCTGAGTTCAGCCTTCTTCTGGACGTTCAGAGGGATCAGGGCGCATCATTTGCTGGTTTTTAAAGAGTTGGAGCTCTTCTGATCGCAGTGCCCCATGGTTCCATATGGAAGCAGCGTTCTTTAAAGGACCATTTGCTTTTCTAAATCAGAGAGTTTGGAGCTCAGAAAGATTTCCGTCATTCTTGGCATAGCTCCTGTGGATCCCCAGAGGCCCTGGAATGGAGTCTCTGGGCTCCGAAAGCTGCTTTAAATATGCGGAAAACCCGGGGGGGCAGCAGGTTGCCTGGTGCTCCTGCGCAGCAGCCCCATGCCGTGCTCCACGCCCTGGGCTGGAATTGTATTGGCTGCTCCACAGAATTCTCGGGGCCTGTCCCATCCACTGGAGCCCATCAGCAGCCCTGGCTGGCAGTTCCGTTTGTGTTTCACTGGTACAAAATGGAGAATCGAGGAGTACTTTACAAATGTAGCCTGCTTGGAAAACCATCATCCTTGGATTCAGGGAGAGGAGAACAGAGACTCCTTGGAGCCAGCAGCCTGCTTCTAGCTTCTGAGTTTGCATGGGAGAGGCAGAGATCGAGGAAGGGTGGGTCTGGCCAGGGGGCACGGACTTGTCGTGTGCCACCCTGACTGACAGATGTCCTGGCCTTGGCATCAGTGGTGGGAGTGGGTCGTAAGATCAGACTCGTAAAACCAGGCGAGAATTCACTTGTTTTGCAGCTGAGCAGCAAGAAGGGACTCGGAGCTGAGTTTGCATGCCTTGTGTTAAGAGGGGAACATGTAAGGACAGGCAACGCTGATGGAACTTTAGGGGCACCAGAGCTCCCATTCGTCTGATAACTTTATTTTTTTAATTGTGGTCAAATACATGTAATATAAAACGTGCCATTTTAGCGATTTGAAAGGGAAAATTCAGTGGCATTTAGTGATTCACAAGGCTGTGTGCCTACTGGCACCCACTCCCCGTCGCCCCTCCCCGGCCCCTGGCAGTCTCCAGTGAGCTTTCTGTCTATGGACACACCAATTCCATATATTTCCTAGAAATGCAATCACAGAATGTGGCCTTTTGTGTCGCTTCTTTCACTCAGTATCCTGTTGGCAAGATTTATCCATAGCGTAGCTCGGTCTGTGCTTCATCCCTTTTCATGCCTGAGTAATATTCCACAATACACATACTCCGTATTGTACACGTTCCATTCTCTCCGTAGTACGTTCCACACCATTTGTACATGCCATGTTTTGTTCGTTCATTCACCAGTGGATGTGCACTGGGGCTGTTTCCACCGCCTCTTAGCCGTCACAGAGGGGGCTGCTCTGAGCATGGCTGTGAGTGCATGTTTTTGCCGCCCTGTGTGGTGGAATTACTGGGTCACGTGTTGGCTGGATGCTTAACCTCTGCATGTTCCCATGACCCATGCTGGTTTCTTGACACCCCAAGTCATCCTTCCTCTGGGGGTCTCTGATTTGAACAGATAAAGCCACCTCCTGGGGTGGTGACCCTAGAGCAGGCGTCCTCAGATTCGTCTTCTTTTGCTTTGAAACCATCTACCATCAGACCTAGCCCAGGGCTGTCTTCGAGTCCGATTCCTCTGTTCGGTGGGCCCTCCCGAAGCCTCGCCTCTGAGCAGCACTGCACAAGCAGGGCTGTGGGAGGTGGGAGCCAGGCCAGGCCCTCTCTGGGGCCCCCCGTGCCACAGGTCCATGAACAAATAACACAGCCACCTGCCGTGGCTCCACGTGGCAGGGCCCTTCTGCTGACAGGTTTCCCTCGAGACGTCTCCCATTTCATCCCAGGGTTTTCCTGATTGAGTCGCACTGACCACGGCTAAGCGAGGAACCAGGTCTCTCTGAGCCGTGAAATTAATTAGCATTGGTTTGTGTTTCCATTATCTCGTTATTCAAAACCACGCAGCATCTTTCCAGAGAGTTCCTGGGGACTGTGTTG
Source organism: Cacajao melanocephalus (assembly GCA_963573385.1). Taxonomy (NCBI): domain Eukaryota; kingdom Metazoa; phylum Chordata; class Mammalia; order Primates; family Pitheciidae; genus Cacajao; species Cacajao melanocephalus. Next base: position 129,187 of record CAUYLG010012875.1, on the reverse strand, counting down.
TGAGGGTTATTTATAGCCGCTGGAATGAGGTTTTGCGTAATAGACCGCGTTTAGCTGAGAGGTTTGTAATTTGAGATCAAATTCCCTCATCGGCTGCACACAGATGAGACTAAATAGCATGGGCTTTCGGCTGTGAATGGGTTTCCGGGCGCCTGTGGCCCGCACTCCCGTGTCGAGGTGGGTGAAGCAGGGAAAGAGGCCCGAGGAAGCAGTGCTCCTGTGGCCTTTTGTGGAGCCCAGACTTGGCCAAGGGGATGAAGGACCACAGCTCTCAGTGGCTCCCAGCTGCCAGGGGCCGTGTCCTGTCCACCTGTGGGGCCTTTACATGACCCCGTTTTACAGATGAAGAAGCTGAAGCTCAGAGAAAGGCTGGGTGACTTAGCGCAGATCCCAGGACTCAGAGGTGCAGACTTACCCCCCAGACCCCATGGATTCCCCCACTGGGAGCTGGGCTGCTCAAGAGAGAAAGTTCCCATCGCCAGGTGACCTTGGGAGCCTGCAGGCCCCTACGTGTTCATCTAGGGAACTCCTCATGTAGCCCAATCAGCAGCTGAAAATAGTAGCTCTTTTCCCAAAGAGGAAAGAAAAATCTCTTGTGGCTGGGTGAGGTGGTTCGTGCCCATAATCCCAGCACTTTCAGAGGCCAAGGCAGGGGGATCGCTTGAGCTCAGGAGTTCAAGACCAGCCTGGGCTACATGGCAAAACCCTGTGTCAAAAAAAAAAGAAAAAGAAAAATCTTACAAATTAGGGTGAGATTCCGATTTCCCACAAGAGCAGCTGGCACGTTTACCTTTATCTGGCAAAGGCAGCCGGAATCAGACATGGCGGGCCATGGTCAGGAGACCCAGTGCTGCCTTTGCTATGTGACTCTGGGCAAGCCACTCAGCCTCTCTGGTCAGAGTCGAGTGTGAAAATGAGCAGCGGCTCACTCTGCCCCACAAGAATGCAAGGATGGAGCTGGAAATAGGACCTTCTTTCTGAAAGGGAGGCTAAATGGTATCTAAGAGAAAGAACTCTCAGTGGCCTCTTTCTGGCCACCGCATTGGCTAGGGCCTCTCCTGCTTAACCACGACCCTTGGAACAGACCAGCTAGGCTGATGTTAGGTGGCACTGCTGTTTCCAAACAGAGCAGAGCTGGCCACTGCCTGCTCACAGGACGGTGACGTGCCCTGGGGGCCCCGTGGTGCGGGGAGTCAGGAGTTGTCCCTGTTCTCCTCGGACAAACCAGGGGTATGCAGGGAGACCAGCGTATCTTCCAAGCTGATCTGCGCTGTCCCTTGGTGGCCACAGGCTTTTCCCAAGAAGTGCCTGGACCCGTGGGCCCAGGGAGTAAATGCCGAAAACAGGTCCTAGAGCCAATGTGTGCATGGAGGTGCTGGGCGCAGAGTGGGCGCCTGAGGGCAGGGGGTCGGGTGTGATGGTGACCAGGACCTAGCTGGTCACCTCTGACTTCCAGGAAGGCCTGGCCAAGCGTGTGCTTATCAAGGGAGCTGGGCATGGGGCAGGCATATGGGGAGAGAGGAGCCAGAGAGTGGCCGGCTCCTGAGAATCTGCCAGCTGGCCACCTCTGACCTTCCAGGGAGGCCAGGCCCAGAGTTTAGCCCGGAAACCAATACGTCTGCTAAAATTCCCCTAGGACCCAGGGTTTGTGACCTGGGCAACCTGCGATACCCAGAGCCCAGGGTTACCTGAAAAGGAACGTAGTCCTGTTGGTGCCCCGGGAAGAAGGTGGAGTTTCCAGGAAAGCTGCCCCCTCGGAGGGGCCATAGGGGAGGGCTGAGGCCTCAGCGTGGATCTGGGACTTCCACTGACCCCATCTATGTGGAGGGGCCAAGTAGGGGGTGATGGGCACCCTTTCTGGCCTGCCCCTCCAGGTACCTGTCTAGGAACTGCAGGCACGGACAACATGATTGGGAACTCAGGTACCGAGCCTCATCCTTCTCCAGGGCTGTGCAGAGATTAAGGGCTTTGCATTACAGGATGAAAGAGCAAGGTGGCTCAGAGACATTGCCTGGCACCTCTCCCTTCTGTATCTTCCTGCTGCGGTTTGACCCAGTAGCAGGAATCGGGACCGGAGAAGCACCTGAGGCTTGGGCAGCAGACGGGCCGTTCCATCTTGTACCAGGGCAGCTCCTAACCCCAGGCAAGGACCTAGAAGTTACAGAGAGGGTGAGGATGACCACAGGCCCTCACAGGCACAGGAGCCCAGGAGGAGAGTCCGAGGGGTCATTGTACTTCAGGACTCGGCCCCACGAGGGACCTACCGATTCAAACTCTGAAGTCTGCACAGTAAGGCTGAGGATACCAGCCAGGGTTTTTGTTTTTTGTGTTTTTTGAGTCAAGATCTCACTCCGTGGCTCATGCTGGAGTTCCGTGGCACAATCATGTGACCCCGCCTGCCCGGGGTCAAATGATGGCATGTGCCACTATGCCCTGCTAATTTTTTATTTTTTGTAGAGACAGAACCTTGCTAGATTGCCCAGGCTAGTCTCAAAATCCTGGCCTCAAGCGATCCTCCCACCTCAGCCTCCCAAAGCATTGGGATTAAAGGCCGGAGCCACCAAGCCTTCTCAAGCTAGGGTCTTTAAACAGAGGGTAGGAGTCTCTTCAGTGGAAAAGGTCAGGGAAGGATGGGCCATGGAGCCAGAAGAGCTGATTTCCAGACATGGGTTGGGCTGACTTTGACTGGGGTCTTTGTTGGTATTGGGGTGGCTCAAGACGACCATCCAGCTGTCCCCTGCCAAGCACAGTTCCTGGCAATGTAGTGCTCAAGAGGCAGCCCTGATCTGCTATCCTCTGTCTGGGGAGCCCCGCCCACAGATGGTTATTCTTCCCCAGGGTTCTTAACCAAAGATACTTCTTGGCATCCTTTTACCCTGAGGAGGGAGGGAATAATCCGGTGTTCCAGAGGGGTCATTTAAATTCCTGCTTCCTCCTTCCTCGCCAGCTTCAGGCTCCTAAATCCAACTCTAGATAAGGAAGTGGCCTCGCTGCCAGCCCGCCTGCCATCTTGGGGCCTGTGGCCATCAAATTTCCTTGGGTTCTCTTCACTCTCGCTCCAGGAAGAAAATATCCAGAAATGGGTCAGAAATCTGCGTCTGTGACTCAGTTTGCGCAATGAGTCCAGGGAAACGTGACGTCGGGTTCAGTGTTCAACCTGCCCCCCGCCACCTCCTTGGAGAGCATTCGATGTGGACATACTCCCAGTTCACCTAATACATCTGAGCACCACTGAACAGTCATTAGAGTGGAAATTGCTAAAAATAAGGCCACCGGAGGCAGCAGGCCATTAAGAAATCTGCAGGAGCTCACCTGGCTCGCCCGTCCCAACGTGGTAATCGCTGGAGGGCGAGAGACCAGCTGCATTGGGAAGATGCAAGTGTGGAGTGTCCGATTAAACATGAGTGTTCACTGGGGGCTTCCTGCCCAGGGCCCGTTCCCGGCTGCTGAGGGTGCGTCTGTCAAGGGCTCACCCGCTTGCTGCCTTCTGGGCATGGCCAGCCAGGCTGTCTCTTCTCACTCTGGGTGTTCCCACCACCGGGACTCACGACAGAGTGGCCGGACCTAGCAGGAAGAGCATCTTCCAGAAGAAGAGCTTTTACTTTAAGATGGGGCATGGCAGGGGGCTTTTTTAATGTACAAAGACATGAGGCTCTGTTAAAAAGCACCATCTCAGGCTCAAGCCCTGCCCTTCACTGAATGGATTCTCGAGCCTCCCATCTTTGGAAAGCTGCTGCAGGCACCTGGCCCTGGCCCTGGCCCTGGCCCTGCCTAGGCCGCCTGCCCAAGGCCCATCTGGCCCCGACTGCAGAGCCTAGTGCTGCTGCTGGTGCCCTGATGGACCCTGAAACTGCGGAGCCTGCCCTGTGTCCAGCACCCTGTGCTGCCAGTGCAGACAGGGATCCAGAGGGAGCCAGAGCCAGGCTGTGGGGTCTCCCGTCCCATCACCGCCTCGTCCCCACACAGCCCTCAGCCCTCTGTGCCTCAGTTTGTGGCCTGTGAAATGGGGCGAGGAGCCCATGACTGGCCCCCTTCAGGGGCTGTTGTGAGACCTCAGTGGTTTTGTTTACCAGAAGCCCTGGGTGTGCCTGCGTTGTGCCGCTGTGCTGTATGTAGAATGCATGTTGTACGCAGAATACACGTTGTATGTATACACGAGGAGTGTGTCAACGCGTCCTATATGATGACATGGGGAAGCTTTGCTGCCACTGCCTTCAGTGCCGTCCTCATTGTTTCTATGCAGTGACCATTCACCAGAGGCCCCGGGCCAGGCGCCTACCCTCCTTCAGCCGTGTCCATGTCTGTGTGTTGGCGTGATCTTAGTTGCCACTCCAGGCCAGAGCACCAGCACCACCCCTCCCAGGCCACCCCTGGCCCTCCTGGGCTCACTGTCCCAACCGTTCAGAGGGCAGAGGGGTCCAGAGGGTCCCCTGGGGTCCCCCAGGTAGCTGTGCGCCCCTCAGTTCCCAGCTGCTGTGTGCAGATCTGGCAGAGATGCTGAGAGGAGCAGGGGGCACGGGGCAGCCCCCTGTGGGCATCCTTCTTCACACTCGTGCGCTTGCCCTGCTCACCTGCATCTCTGTTTTGCTCATCATGGAAACGCCCCACCACAAGTGAGAGAGCCACTCATGGGTGTTTATTAAAGAAGGGAGAAGGGAGTCTCTTTCCTTGAGCAGCTGGGCCTGCGCAGAGATGGAGGAGCTGTCCGTCCCTCCCAGGCATCCTCTCCTCCCCAAACCTGCCGCCCCGGCTGGCTTGCTGCTGGCTCTGCATGCGGGCACTCAGTGGGGCAGGAGGCAGCTAATGTTTCACGGGCCCCTTGATGTTATTTTTGCATTGCTGCAGTGACCATGGTTAAATATTTACATACATAATTTTACCAGGTCATTCTGCTCTCCTGACCCCTCTTCTGGGTCCATCTGCTCAGCATTCCTGTGACCACCACCAGGGCATCGGGTGGGTCTCTGCCTGTCCCCTGCACAGGGGATGGATCCCGATGAGTGGAAGGCTCATCTCCCTTACCCAAAGCCTCTGGGGCCACGTGCATTTCAGAATAAACATATGTCACGCATGTATTTATTTTATATTGTAAAATGTAATGCTATATAATTTATACTATAAAATAATTTCAGAGGATGTAAAATTTTACGTATTTTATATATAATTCCTGCCCAATCATGTCATGTAATCATGACAGTTCCTTGCTGCCAATTAGGCTGAGAAGGGGGACTGGCGGGATTCTCCCGGTGCCTCTTGAGTGTTCGTGAAGGCACCAAGGCTCTTGGGAGTGCGCAGCAGGACTGGCCTGGGAGAGGGCTGCCTAGCACAGGGGAGGCACCTTCTCTGTGATCCCAGCTCAGTACCTCACTAGCTGTGTGGCCTTACGCCAGTCACTCGACCCTCTGTGACATATGTCGGTGACCCATAATTAGTGGCTCATCTGTTCAAGAATGATTTGTGTGTCTACTGAGCAAAGGTTCTGCTGGCTATGGGTTTATTGCAGCTGCAGACCAGCTGCTGGACAGGGTTAGGGTCAGAATGTGGAGGGGCACCCAGAATATGCCTTTCTCCTTCGGGCAGCTGGGAGGATGGGCTGCTGCCCCAGAGGAGGCAGGGAAGCCTGGAGAAGGAGCAATGATGGCTGTGCCTTGGTGTTGGTCTCTGGACGGCGGCCAAGCCTCCTGCCCAGAACTGCTCCTGGGGCCTGAGCCTCGGGCTCAGTTGCCGTCCAGTCCTGGGCTCACCTGGTGGACATTGCCCATGGTTGGCAGTATCTCCCCGTGCCACGGAAGCATCATGGATGGAGGTGCTGGCTTGCACAAGGGACAGTGTGCAGAGACAGTAGGGCTGTGAGGGGTCCCCTGCCGCCGCCTCCCCGGGGTTTTCCTCAGGGTTTTCCCACCTGCGTTGATATCACTAAACAAAGCTAACTGTTGCCTGTTTTCTGGCTTTCTGTAAATGGACTTTTGCCATCTGCATTCTTCACTGACTTCTGCTGTGGCCCCAGCAGCGTGCTCGGCAGGGGGGGGTCTCCATCCTGGGTGCGTGTGGCGCATTTATGCGTTTTCCCACCTGTATAGGACTCTCATATGACAGACGACTTCTTCTCCCTTACCCAAAGCCTATAGGGCCACGTGCACTTCAGAATAAACATACGTCATGCACTTTTTTATCTTACACTGTAAAATGCAATGTTATACAATTTATACTATAAATTTCAGAGGATGTAAAATTTTACATATTTTATATATAATTCCAGCTCACACATGTCATGTAACCAAGCACACTGATTTTTCCGCATCAAAATGTCCAAATATTCCATGGGATAAATGCAGAAAATAAATACAGAGGAGAAACCCCCTTGGGTCTGTTCATGCCAGGTTTTGCCACCAATTTAATTATCAAAAAGAAAAGGAAGAAATGCTTCTTGTTTCCAGAGCCCGGTGGAGGTGGGAATTTGGGGTCTGGTGTTGTGGCTCATCCCGTGGTTGATGCGTCTGTCCTCTCGCTGAGGGACGTGTGGCTGCCCCCTGGTCTCCTGAAGTCCGAGTGCAGGTGTTAGGACAGCAGTTGCTGGGTCACTAGGAGTCAAGCGTTTAGCTCTACCAGGTGGGGGCGGGGCCGAGACCTCGGTGCAGGAAGTTGCTTTAGGCTGTTCCTGTACTGCCATAAAGAAATACCTGAGACTGGGTAATTGATAAGAAAAGAGGTGTCATTGGCTCACGGTTCTGCAGGTAGTACAAGAAGCTTAGTGCCAGCATCTGCTTCTGGGGAGGGCTCAGGGAGCTTTTACTCATGGCGGAAGGTGAAATGGGGATAAGCAGTTCACATGGCAGAAGCAAGTAGGGGGAGGTGCCATGCACGCAACCACAGCTCTGGAGAACTCACTGGCTATTGCAAGGACGGCATGAAACCTCCAGGGATCCGCCCCGTGACCCAGACATCTCCGGCCAGGCCCCCCTCACTCCGCCCTCCAACATCAGGGATTCCATTTCAACATGAGGTTTGGGGAGGGTCCAATATCCAAACTGTATCAGCTGCATTCCAGCCACCTGGGTGGCAGGTCTCTTGGCTCTATGCTGCAGCTGTCCCTGTTCTGGTCCAGACCTGGCAGTTTTTGTCAATCTGGGGATACTTAAATCATTTTTCATTGGCATTTGAATGTGCATTTCCTGATTACTAATGGACTTGAGCATCTTTCTGTATGTTTCTGTACTATTTGCAGTGCCTTTGCTGGGAAATTCTTATTCCCATCTTCTGTGCAGTTTCATCTTTTTCGGATTGATTTGTGTTCTTTATATAGTTTCCTTACTGACCGGGTGCGGTGGCTCACACCTGTAATCCCAGCACTTTGGGAGGCTGAGGCAGGTGGATCACCTGAGGTCAGGAGTTCAAGACCAGCCTGGCCAACATCGTGAAACCTTGTCTCTACTAAAAATACGAAAATTAGCCCTGCGTGGTGGTGCATACCTGTAGTCCCAGCTACTTGGGAGGCTGAGGCAGGAGAATCACTTGAATCCGGGAGGCAGAGGTTACAGTGGGCTGAGATTGCACCACTGCTCTCCAGCCTGCGCAACAGAGCGAGACTCGGTTTCTATATATATATATATATATCTTTACTAGTCCTTAGCTTGTCTTTTCACTCTTTTTATGACATGTCATTTCAAATTTAATGTAGATTAATTTATCAAACTTTTCTTCAGAGTTTGTGATTTTTGTGTCTCATTTAAGAAATTATCTTCTACCGATAGTTCATAAAGCTGTTTCCCAATCTTGCTGAGTTTAATGTTGCCTTTCATTTGTAAGTTTTTAATCCAAGAATTCAGGGATGGGTGTCTGGGGGTGTGGGGGTGTGGGGGTGTGTGATGTGAGGCCTGGATCCACTTTCACTTTTGGAGTAAAACACTTTTCTCCAAGATCTTCCATGCTGGAGCCGTCATAAGCCAAACTTCTACATGGATGCAAGTGTGTAGCTTGGTTGTCCATTGGTCCATTTGCCTATCTGAGCACCACCTTCATTACAACTGAACAACTCTCCCCTTCACTCCCCAACCCACCCACCTTTTGTCTCCTTAGGATGATTAGAGTGATCATTGGCTCTTTGCATTTCCATATGAAGTTTTGGGGTTTTTTTTTTTTAGATGGAGTCCTGATCTATCACCCAGGCTGGAGTGCAGTGCCATGATCTCAGTCACTGACACCTCCGCCTCCCGGTTCAAGCGAATCTCCTGCCTCAGCCTCCTGAGTAGCTGGTATTATAGGCTTGCACCACCAACCCCAGCTAATTTTTGTATTTTTAGTACAGACGGGGTTTCGCCATGTTGGTCAGGCTGGTCTCGAACTCCTGACCTCAAGTGATCCACCTACCTCAGCTTCCCAAGGTACTAGAATTACAGACGTGAGCCACCGCACCTGCTCCACGTGCATTTTTAAATCAGCTTATCAAGTTCCACCAAAACAAAACAGCACAGCAGCAGCAAACCCTATTGAGATATTGGTTAGAATTGCATTGAGCCAGAATAGACCAATTTGGGAAAAATTTACACCTTCACACTCTTGTCTTCCTCTTCAAGAACACGGTACATTTCTCTTTCAAACTGGTTTTTTAAGTGTCTCTACAAAGAGCTTCTGCAGCCTTTTATAGATTTATTCCTAGGTAGTTTCACTGTTGTCACTTCATGATATATTTTTCAGAATTACATTTGCTGATTCTTGCTGAAATATAGAAATATGGCTGGCTTTGGTATATGGATTTTTATTTTATCCAGCCACTTTGCTGAATTCTCTTATTAATTCTCATCTTTTATCGACTGATTGTTTTTTTCCTTTCTCCTTTTTTTCTTCACTGGCTGGGACCTGCAGTAAAATGCTGAATAGACGTGGGAATAATGGGAATACCTGCTTTGTTCTTGATCTTTAAAAAAAAATGCTTTCAAATTTTCTGTTGACTCTGTTTGTTTTTGTTTCTTTTTGACATACAGCTTATCAGGTTAAAGTATTTTATTCTTTTCCTAGTATGCAAGAGATTTTGACTTAATTGCCAAAAATGGGTAATTAATTTCCTCAAGCCCTTTTTTGTATCACTTGCAAAAATTACACGGCTTTTCTCCCTTGCTAATTTATTGTATTAATTGATTTTTCTATGAGATCAGTCTTCGTTTCCTAAGATAAATCCAACTTGTAATGATGTAGTAATCTTTTTAATATGTTGCCAAATTCCATTTGCTAATATAATGTTTAGGATTTTTGTATCCAAGGTCATGAGTGAGATTTGCCTGTAACTTTCCTTTCTGATGCCGTTTTTTCCAACTGGAGTCAAGCTCTTGCCCGTCTCCCAAGAAGCTGGAGTGTGTTCTCTTTTTTTCTCCGGAAGAGCATTGTTCGGGTTAGAATTATGTGTTCCTTCTGCGATGGGTTGACCCTGCTCAGAAAGCCATCTGGGCCTCATGTTTTCTTTATGAAAAGACGGGCAGCTTCTGCTTCAATCTCTTTCAAGGTTACGGAACTCTTCGAGTTTTTATTTTTCTTGCGTAATTGGTGCTAACTTCAGATCCATGTTCAACTCCTCCCCCAGTAGTCAAGGCCTCTCTGCCAAGCCTCCATTTCCAGCTTCTTCCTCTATTCTCCTCCACCTTCAAATACCCTTCTCTCCAGCCCAACTCGAGTGTGCCCTGAGGTCATTCAGCAAACACAGACTGAACGTCCCATTACTCGTCCTGGGCCATATCTGCAGCTGGAAACAGGCTCTCTCCACCCCTCTATGGGACCCTGTCTGCCCTTCTATGGGACCCTGTCCATAGCACATTCCGCTGCTGGCTCTGGACTCCAGTGCACAGCTGGCGTGCAGCCCACCCCACCCCTGAGCATGCAGAGAGGCAGTAAGCAGACAGCATTGCCCTGTGCGCCATGTAGAGGAGAAGCACAGCTTCCGGGAGCTGCTGTGAGACTCAGTTGGTGTGGGGGTACCCGCAAGGCCTCTCTGGGGGATGGCATCTCAGGTGGGGTCTGAATGGGTCTGGACAGGCACGCACCACCATGCCTGGCTCATTTTTGTATTTTTAGTAGAGACAGGGTTTCACCATGTTAGCCAGGCTTGTCTCAAACTCCTGATCTCAGGTGATCCGCCCACCTTAGCCTGCCAAAGTGCTGGGATTATAGGCATGAGCCACCATGCCCAGCCCATCACTCTGGTATTTTCTGACATGCCCATTCAGAAGTCCCATGAGGACTTTGCCAGGTAAAGAAAAATCTCTCATCCCAGCAGCCGCCAACTCCACTGACCACCCGCCTCTCAGGCAGCTTTCCCAGCGAGCCCTGAACCCATGGTGTGGCGCAGAAGCATCCCCTTCTCAGGGCCCCTCCAGGTTTCCTGTGTCTACTAAGTACCTGCTGCTCATTGGGGTCTTCACAGTTATTATGGGGTCCCTGGGCAGTGGAAGGGAGTAGCTCAAAGGAGGCAGAGAGGCAGTGGGTGGAGAGAGAGCGAGAGTCAGGGAGGAGTTTCCCCTCACCGGGGGAGCTGAGCCTGACATGGCTGCCAGGAGTTATCCTGGGCTCAGTGACCTTGTGCTCATTTTGTGCAAACCTGCTCCCCTGTGCTGTCATGCCCCTGAGTCTGCAGGGAACCGTCACGCCCGAGCACCAGTGCACAAGTATTCAGCTTTTTTCATAGGGTGTGAGGATGTCCACGCTTGCAAAATAGATATAGACTGTAGGAAACCTCAGTCATGGGAAAGGCCCCTTGCCTCCGAGCCTGTGCCCATGCTGTGCCGCAGCCTGACGCACCGTCCTCTGTTCTCTCCTCCTCCGAGAAGCCTCCATGATTCCTCGAGTTGGGGGAGAGCACAGCTCCAGACAGCCCCTGAATGCACCCCACCAAAGTGCCCATGACCCCGGAGAGAGCGGATTATTGTGGTCTAGGAGGTGAGCCCTGCAGCAGCCCAGGGAAGGAAGGCAGGAAGGAAGGCCTGAGTAAAGGGGCAGCCACCGGCCCCTGCCCGACGCAGGCCCCACTGTCCTGGCGGTTTCCCTGCTGGGCTCTGCACCCCCCGCGTCGGGATTCTGCCCTCAACAGTTTCTACTTCAGGAAAGTCCTGCAGTCTTCTTGGGATAGCAAGGTTTGGGGGTGCGGTGGGTCCCAGACCCGGATCCTGATGCCCTTTCCAACCCCAGAACCCTAGAACCTGGGTGGGGGGTCCTTGGAGCTCTTCCCCTTTGCCCCGCTCACCCTGGCCTGTCCCTCGGAAGTTTCTCTGCCTGGCACCTGTGGCTCCTTCTGGAACTGGCGCCCATGTCCCTTCCCTCTTGGTTCCCAGGCGCCAGGTCTGCCTGTGGGAAATGAAGTCAGCAGGAGGCACCATGGCACTGGGAAGCGTCTGGGTTCTAGCTAAGCCCCAGGCTGGGGGCCCCACAAAGCAGGCCGGGAAGGAGGCTCGCCTGGGCTGCCAAACAAATCACCACACGCAGGACGGCTCAGCACAGCAGACAGTGGTCCTCCTGCAGCTCTGGAGGCCAGAATCCCCAACCAAGGTGTCAGCGGGGTTGGCTCCCTCTGGAGGCTCTTAGGGAGGGGCCTACCTGCCTCTCCCTGACCCTGTCACAGTGCCCCAGGTGCCTTGGCATGGAGATGGTCACCGCAATCTCTGCTTCATCCTCACGACGTTCTCCTCTGTGTTAGCAACTCAAACCCACTCTCCTTTCTCTTACAAGGACACCAGCTGCTGGAATAAAGTCCTACCCTAATCCAGTATGACCTCACCTTAACTGTATCTGCAGAGATCCTGTGTCCACATCAGGCCACAGTCCGCGGTTTCAGAGAAGGGCTTTGTGACTGGGAGCTGGGTCTCTCAGCCATTTCTGGGTGGGCCTTACTCTCCCCTGACCGATACCCAGAGGGTGTGCCTCCCAGCAGCCGGGGAAGGGCTGGTAGATTTGGGGCAGATACCACTCAACACAGTCTGGGGAACCTGAGCCACAGAAGCCCCGTGGCTCCCACCTTTCCCCCACCTTTCCCGCAGCAGGGGCTGCAGGCTGGGCTCCAGGCCACGCTCTTCTCCTTGGCCTTCGCAGAAGGTTGTCTGGGCCTGTGTGTGTTTCCCAGAGACAGCGGCTCCCAGCCAAGCTGGGTGAGTCTCGTAGGCCTCAGAAGCCTCATCTCAGAGATAAAAGCTCGACTTTGAAAGAAGCCTCAGTCGCTTTATAAATAAATTTATTAAATTCCAAGTTGCTCCAGATGGTGCTGCGTATTTTTAACAAACGCAGCGGCCTTGGCTGGCTGGGACGGGGTGCGTGGAGGGTGGCGCTGGCACCAGGGCTTCCTGGGAGGGGGCCGGGGAGGCCGGCCGGGCTGCGGCCCTCCACCTGCCCTCCTGGCCACTGCTCCCTGGAGGGCCACACCACTCCATCCAGTGGCTGATGGGAGGGGCCGGCCTGGGTTTTTCCTGTACCTTGGCTAAGAGCAGGCCTTGGGCCCGCTGGCAGGTGAGGGCTGAGAGGTGGGGGGTCGTGCAGGCTGCAGAAACCACCCCGAGGAGTGGGGAAGACGTGGAGCCCACCAGGAAATGGGCTCTAAGAGACCCAGCTCCCAGCCCTGAGACCCTTCCCATTGTTCGTTCGTTCAAGGTTACTTTTTTGGAAATTTTACTGAGACAAAATGAACCATTTTGAAGTGTACAATCAGTGACATTTCGAGGTTCACAGCGTTGTTCCAGCACCACTTTTATCCAGTTCCCGGTCATTTTCCTCACCCCGCAATGAAACCCTGGACCCATCCAGCACCCGCGCCCCGCTGCCCTCGCCCATCCTCGGCCCGGCAACCCCAGAGCTACTTTTCCTCTATCGCGTGTCTGTCCAGGCTTTTCATACACAGTTCAAACTGCATGGGTTGACCTCACGCAGCTCCTTTCCAACCACACGTGGATCAAAACTACAGTATTCGTGGAATGCAAAACCCACCCCACATAGAAAGAAGGCCAGCTTCTCGTATGCTTGGGTTCCTAGGGGCCAGCTGTAGGATTTGCATATTCTTGGATTTGGGTCTGCACTAGGGTCCTGGGGCCGATCTCCTGAGTGCACAGAGGATGGCCATGTATGGATTCGTGTAATGCAGTCTTTCCCCCACACCCTGGCGTGTCAGTGGCAGCGGTCCTTCCCATGGCTGAATCGTATCCCATGGTATGGATAGACGACAGCGGTTTACTCAGTCACCTGGATGGGCATTGTTTATAAGGTCAGCCAAGGCACAGTAAAATTTTAAAGAGCTGATCTGAGCAAGCAGTGATTTATGAATTGGGCAGCTCCGACGTGGCGGTGCCCAGGAAGAGGTCCTGGAGGACAGGTGGTCCACCCCTCTTTCAGGGAGCCCCTCCCTGGCACTTGCATCCCTTCCTCACACCCTCCAAGTGGGTTCACTCAGCGTCTGACACCAGCAGGTCTCACATGCACATCAGTCACCATTGTATCACCAGAGCCTAGAACAGCGTCTGGGATGTAGCAATTCATTGAATGAATGAATGAATGAACAAACGAACTTATGATAATAGCTGCATGGTCCCTCCAGCTGAGGCCAAAGGGGTCAAGATTGGGGTCCTTGTCACTCGAGAAGGTGGACACTCCTCGCTTGCCCACAAAGTCAGGAAGGTAATCCACCCCAACCCTGCCCCAGGCTTCCTGACACTGAACACCCTTTAGCTCACTCTTCACTCACCCATTCATTCATTCAACAGGAGTCGGTCGTGGACAGAGCTCCCTGGGGGTGTTGTGGGTGCGGAGGGTGCCTTCCTGCCACTCTGATATTTTCGGACGCACCTGCTCAGACGTCCCATGGGGCAGGCAGGCGAGGCGGCCACCATGCCCAGGCAGGGAAACTGAGGCTCAGGCTGGTGAGATGGCGCCAGCTGCCTCCAGGACCACTTTGGGATAAGAGCTCTTGAGTTTTCCAGGAGCCATATCTAGAAACAAGAGTTCACAGCCCCGGCATAAGTAAAGGCAGCAAGAATGTTCAGATGAGTAAATATTTAATTACTGTATCCTACCTTCATTCTCTGTTAAATGCAACATTCATCTAAAAACAGGCTGTAGGTTCCATTTTCTCAACATAGCAAGAGTTCTCAGAGCTGCATGGAGACTGCTGAGAAATTATAGGCCGTCCTGAGTAGAGGAGCCACACTTCGCCAAGAATGCCACTGAAGTCCTGTGCGTGCTGGGACAGTGTGTGTTCATGCCAGAAACGGCGCAGGGAGGGCTTCAGCAGTCAGCAGGGGCAGCCTCGGGCCTCCCCCGAGCTATGGGGCTGGACAGGCGGACGCCACTCATGATGCTGGGCTCAGGAGTTTGCCATGCAGGACTGGGGCTGAGACCCACCCCTCCTACAGCTGCAGGCTCCCCTCCTGAGTCCCTCCTTTCAGCGAGAGTTTGCTGGACATCTTGGGGTTCCATCATGCAGGTGACAGGCCTGGGGGCAGGACGGAGGATGCTGGAAACCCTGAGTGCTACCCCAGGCATGGCAGGGATGTCTGGGTGTCCTCTGCTGGACATGGGGTCCCTGAAGGTTCACTCTTCCATTCATTCACTCAGCAGGAGTTGGTTGTGGAGCAGGCTGCCCCTGCTGACTGCTGGAGCCCTCCCTGCACCGTTTCTAGCATGAACACACACTGTCCCAGCACGCGCAGGACTTTGGTGGCATTTTTGGCGAAGTGTGGCTCCTCTACTCAGGACGGCCTATAATTTCTCAGCAGTCTCCACACAGTTCTGAGGGGCCTGGGCTGAAGGAGCATGGTGGTGGGGGTTGAATCAGCAGCTGCCTTGAGCCACAGCAAAAGGGCAGATGCCGCCACTGCTGCTTAGACGATGGGCAGAAATGGGAGGGGGCTGGAGGAGGGAGTTGTGGGGCCAAGAGAAACAGGGTGAGGAGCTCATCCAGCTGTCCAGGCTATAGTGCAAACAGCTTTCCACCAGGGCAGACAGACTCCCAGCCTCGGGGGCCACCCACCACTGGTGGATCCCGATTCACACCCTCCAGCAGAATGTGCCCACCCTCCACCGAGCACCAGCCCCTCTTCCCTCCTCATCCAGCCCATGCCTTGCCCCCATCCTGAGATGGGCAGAGATGCTGGCCCCAGAAGTATCTTCATAGATGCAGGCCTATGGATGACACAGGGGAAGAGACATCTTCCACAGCTCAGCAGGCATTTCCTGTGTCCCCGGGGCTGGGCCATGCCCAGGGTTGGGGTGTGGGATGAGACTCACTCCCAGCAGGGGTGACAGAGGAGCAAGCCCATGAGCACAGAACAGTGTCTTCAGGAGAGAAGGCACGATGTGACAGAGAGAGGAGCCTTGAGGTCTACTCTGGACAGATAGCATCTCAGATTCACACACTGAAGCCTGACCCCCCAGTAGCCTGGTATTCAGAGATGGGGCCTTGGAGAGGTCATTTCAGTTTACATGAGGTCATGGAGGCTGTTGTGCCCTTAAAAGATGAGACGCCAGAGCATTGGCTCTGCCATGGGAGGACACGGCAAGAAGGCGCCCTCTGCAATCCAGGAAGAGGGTCCTCACTGGAACACGGTCTTGCTGGACCTCCCGCCTCTAGAGCAGTGAGAAGATCAATGCCTGTTGTTTAAGCCGCTGGGCCATGGTCCTGAATATGGCAGCCCAGGCTAACTAGTCCCAGGTCCACAGCCCTGCCCGGGTGACCTGCATGGCCTTGGACAAGCTACCTGACCTTGCTGGTGAGTCCACTTCTGAACAGTGGAGACGAACCCTCGAGGTTGGGGCTGCAAAGGGCCTGGCAGGGAGCATGAGCTCAGGGTGGAGCTGTGCCCTGGCAAAAAAAAAAAAAAAAAAAAAAAAAGATCATTCTAAGCCAGGCACGGTGGCTCACCCCTATAATCCCAGCCAAGGCGGGCGGATCATGAGGTCAAGAGATTGAGACCATCCTGGCCAACATGGTGAAACCCCGTCTCTACTCAAAATACAAAAATTAGCCGGGTGTGGTGGCACGAGCCTGTAGTCCCAGCTACTCGGGAGGCTGAGGCAGGAGAATCTCTTGAACGCGGGAGGTGGGGGTGGCAGTGAGCTGAGATCATGCCACAGCACTTCAGCCTGGGAAACAGAGTGAGACTCTGTCTCAAAAAATAAAAATAAAAATAAATCACTCTCACTGTGGAGCCAGGAAGGGGAAGAGGGGAACCCTGTCCCCGTGGCAGGAATGAATGGCATCACCCTAGCCCTCCGAGAGGGGCGTCCGGCCCTCGAGCAGCCTCTGGGACTCAAGGTGATGGGAGAGACATACCACCGTGGTCACCAGGCACTGAGCCCCAAGTCCACCTGCACCCCTCCCTTCCAGCCTCACCGCATCCTCATGCTTAGGCATTGCCCCATTCCACAGAGGAAGTAGCTGAGCTTGCTGCGACAGATGCTGGAAGCCAAAATGGCCTAACAGCACAGCCCCTGTTCTAAGAGGTGAAGCAGGCCAGGACCAGGGCAGCACACATCGTTCTCGGCTGGGGTGCAGACAGAGGACCGGCGCTGCCCGAGACCCCCATTAGGCAGAAAGGGGGCACCAAGATGCTACATGGCTAGAGAGTTCCCCCGGCTGTGGCTAGAGGTGATGTGACGGGATGCGGAGTCGGGTACATGCAGGGTGCTTAGGTCTGTGGTGGCTGCATCAGATTGGCGGCCACTTCCCACCCCAAAGCCTGCACAGAAGCCCCGCCCAGGTCAGCAGAAGTACCGCCTCTCACTCCAAGTGTGAGCAAACTGTATCCCCTCTCAGACGGACCCAAAGAAAGTGCCAGCCTCCCCAAGCAGGACCCCGTCCTCATCTCCCCGGCTCTCCCTTGGGGTGCCAGTGCCAGCTGCCTCTGTCTTTCCCCTGTCCCCTGCATGCAGAGGGAAGATGGAGCAGGTAGAGTGAGGTGGCCAGCAGTCTGCACACATCAATTCACAGCCCAAGCCACAGAAGAGTATTGGAGACCTGATGGGGACTGGGCTTCCTGTACGTCCTGTTTAAACATAGTCTCCACATCTCTGCATTTTTTTTGTTCTTTTTGGAGACAGAATCTTGCTCTGTCACCCAGGCTGGAGTGCAACGGCGCAATCTCGGCTCACCACAACCTCCACCTCCCAGGTTGCAGCGACTCTCCTGCCTCGGCCTCTTGAGTAGCTGGGATTACAGGCGCACGCCACCACACCCAACTAATTTTATGTATTTTTAGTAGGGATGGGGTTTCACTATGTTGGCCAGTCTGGTCTCAAACTCCTGACCTCAAGTGATCCACCCACCTTGGCCTCCCAAAGTGCAGGAATGATAGGCAAGACCACTGCGCTCGGCTTACATCTCTGCATTTTTAAAAACATTTCAGATGAGTGTAGCCCAGGTCTGCCCTTGAGAGAAAACACTATTTCAGGATGATTTCACATGATCTTCCTCTCCCTTTCTGAGTTGTTGAAATGTGTTGTTTCCTTGGAGAAGACAAAAATGAAGCTATGCTTTTTTTTTCTTTTTTTTTAAAGAAAAGCAAATGTATCTCCAGAAGTTGACAGTGTTGAGTCCAGGGCAGTGCATTTACTCTTCCAATTTATCTGCATGAACTGGCTCTGTGGATTCTGGTTCCTTCTTCCAACTTTTGCTTCTTTCTTTTCTACCTTCCTTTTTTTTCTTTTCTTTTCTTTCCTTTTCTTTTTTTTTTTTTTTTTTTTTTTTTTTTTTTTTTTTTTGAGACAGAGTCTCCCTCTGTAGCCCAGGCTGGGGTGCAATGACACGATCTCTGCTCACTACAACCTTTGCTTCCCAGGTTCAAGCAATTCTCCTGCCTCAGTCTCCCCAGTAGCTGGGATTACAGGTGCCTACCACCAGGCCTGGCTAATTTTTATATTTTTAGCAGAGACAGGGTTTTACCATGTTGGCCAGGTTGGTCTCGAACTCCTGACCTCAAGTGATCTGCCCACCTTGGCCTTCCAAAGTTCTGGGATGACAGGTGTGAGCTGCTGCACCCAGCTTCTACCTTCCTTTTTCTGACCCATTTCTAGACCTTCCGTTTCCCTCCATTTCTTTGTTTTGCCCTTTTTTAAAAAATAACATCTGGGAACATGGATACTAATTACAAGAGCAATTAATCTGCCAATCACAAACGTCTTGGCCCCAAGAGAAGCCTCGTTAACTCCAGGATGCCTTTCAGCTCTTGTTTTCTGCACAGGCAGGCCTTGGAGATATCTGCGGGTTAGCCCCAGACCACCACAGTCAAGCAAATACCGCAGAAAAGCGAGATGCACACATTTTTTTGGTTTCCCATTGCATAGAAAAGTTATGTTTGTCCTGTTGTCTGTTAAGCGTGCAGTAGCATCAGGTCTGAGCAGTGTGCATATCTTAATTTAAAATACCTTATTGCTGAGAAATGCTAGCAATCACCAGAGCCTGCGGCGAGTCACAATCATTTTGCTGTTAGAGGGTCTTGCTTCAGTGTTGATGGCTGCTGACTGGTTAGAGTGGTGGTTGCTGAAGGCTGGGACGACTGTGGCAATTTCTGAAAATAAGACAACGGTGAGGTTTGCCACATCCATTGACTTCCTTTCATGAAAGATGTCTCTGCAGCATGCAATGCTGTTTGATAGCGTTTCACCCACAGCAGAACATCTCTGAATTGGAGTCTTTTCTCTGAAACCCTGCTGCTGCTTTATCAGCTAGGCTTTCAGAATATTCTCAATCCTTTGTTATCATGTTAACAATGTTTGCAGCATCTTTATCAGGAGTTGATTCCATCTCAAGGAATCACTTTCTTTGCTTATCCCTAAGAAGTAACTCATCCATTCAGGTTGTCTCATGAGATTGCAGCATTTCAGTCCCATCTTCAGCTCCACTTCTTTTTTTTGAGATGGAGTCTCACTCTGTTGCCAGGCTGGAGTGTGCAGTGGTAGGATCTCGGCTCACTGCAACCTCTGACTCTCTGGTTCAAGCTATTCTCCTGCCTCAGCCTCCTGAGTAGCTGAGATTACAGGCATGCGTCATCATGCCCAGCTAATTTTTTAGTAGAGATGGAGTTTCACCATGTTGGCCAGGATGGTCTCAATCTCTTGACCTTGTGATCTACCCACCTCAGCCTCCCAAAGTGCTGGTTCAGCTCCACTTCTAATTCCAGTTCTCTTGCTGTTTCTACCACGTCTGCAGTGACTTCTTCCCCTGCAGGCTTGTACCCCTCAAAGTCATTCATGAGGGCTGGGATCAAATTCTCAGCTCCTGCTCTTGTTGACATGCTGACCTCCTCCCATGAATCACAGATGTGCTTCATGGCCTCTAGAATGGCGAATCCTTTCTAGAAGGTTTTCAATTGACTTTGCCCAGATCCATCAGAGGACTCACTATGGCAGGCATAGCCTCACAAAATGTATTTCTTAAATATTAAGGCTTGAAAGTCAAAAGTATTCCTTGATGCTTAGACTGCAAATGGCTGTTGGGTCAGCCGGCATGAAAACAGCATGAATCTCCTCTGAGGCATTGTCAGTGAGCAGTAACATTTTGAATGAAATCTCTTTTTTTCTGAGCAGTAGATCTCAACAATGGGCTTAAAATATTCAGTAAACCATGCTGTAAACAGATCCTAGAGAAGACTTCCCCAATCTTCTACTAATCAGAATAGACTCCACCATATTACACAACCCAGCATAGGCACCTGTGTAATTTACCTGGTGCAAGAAACTTCACTACAGTCGTGGCTGTTTGTTCAGTTGTCACCTCCAGGTTGCAAACTCTATAGGGTCAGGGTTGAATCTGTCTTTTTCCCAGCTGCCTCCCTATGGGAGGTTGTCATTAAACAGTGCAAATAGCTGTTGAATGGATGGATGGATGGATGGATGGATGGATGATGTGCTGTCATCCAGGCTTTGTTGATCCATTTTTACAGCACAGGCAGAGTAGATGTAGCATCATTCTTAAGACCCTAGGATTTGCAGAATGGAAAATGAGCATTGACTTCAACTTAAAGTCACCAGCTGCATTACCCCTCACAGGGGAGTCAGCCTGTCCTTTGAAGCTTTGAAAGCAGACATCAATTTCTCCTCTCTAGCTATGAAAATCCTAGATGGCATCTTCTTCCAATAGATGGCAAGGCTGTCTTGTCTCAGTTGAAAATCTGTTGTTGAGTGTGTCCACCTTCCTCAATGATCTTGACTAGACATTCCTGAGAGCTGGCTGCAGCTTCTCCATCAGCACTTGCTGCTTTGCCTTGGGCGTTTATGTTATGGACACAGCTTGTTTTCTTAAACTTTATGGAAGTTGGTAGCCTCCAGTTTTTTTCCTGCAACTTCCTCAGCTCCTCAGTCTTCACAAAATTGCAGAGAGTGAGGGCTTTGCTCTATATTAGGCTTTGGCTTAAGGGAATATTATGGCCTATTTGATTTTCTATCCAGACCAGTAAAACTTTCTCCCTATCAGTGATACGGCTGTTCCAATTTCTTATCAGTTGTGTGTTCACTGCAGTAGCACCTTTAATTTCTTTAAAGAGCTTTTCCTTTGCATTCACAGCTTGGCTAACTGGTGCAAGAGGCCTGTCTCAGCTTTCAGCCGATCTCAGCTTTTGACATACCTTCCTCACTAAGCTTAATCATTTCTGGCTTTTGATCTAAAGCGGAAGATGTGTGGTTCTTTCTTTCCCTCAAACACTTAGAGGCCATTGTAGGATTATTAATTGGCCTAATTTCTTTTTTTATTCCCTTGGCATGTGAAGTAGGGGCTAGAATCAGCCTAATTTCAATATTGTTGTGGCTTAGGTAATAGGGAGGCCCAAGGAGATGGGGAGAGATGAGGGACCAGCCAGTTTGTAGATCAGTCAGAACACCCAGCATTTATCAGTTAAGTTCTTTGTCTTATATGAGTGCAGTTCATGGTACCCCAAAACAATTACACTGGTAACATCAAAGATCCGTGATCATAGATCACCATGACGGATGTCATACTAATGAAGAAGTTTGACCTATTAGGAAAATCGCCAGAATGTGACACAGAGACATGAAGTAGTGAGCACGTGCTGTTGGAAAAATGGTGCCGACAGATATACTTGGCTCAGGCCAGGCACAGTGGCTCACACCCATAATCTCAGCACTTTGGGAGGCCAAGGTGGAAGGTGCACTTGAGGCCAAGAGTTTGAGGTTGCAGTGAGCCAAGATCTCGCCACTGCACTCCAGCGTGGGTGACAGAGCGAGACCCTATTGCTAAAAAAAAAAAAACAAAAACAAAAAAAAAAAAAACACCGCACAACCAAAAACTACACTTGCTCAGCACTTGGTTGCCACAAGCCTTCAGTTCATAACAAATGCATGAAGCACAATCTATGCATTTGGATTGTGCTTCATGCATTTGTATCCACGAAGCACAATCAAACACGGGGTGATAAAACAAGATATGCCTCTGTGTCTTTTTTTACACCTTGTCTCTGAAAATCGGACTCACTGTTCCATACTGTTTTGTAACCTCTTTTTGTCTGAACATGTGGGGAATATTTTTTCCCATCAGTAAGCACTGTTATCCATGCCTTTGATGGTAGAATGCCCCAGACAGATTTCATGTTTCCCTGACTCTCACATTTACAGACGTTCCTGTGGTGGCACTGGGCTTGACAGGCGCCTTTCTCAGGGTCACTTTCCCGCTTCTCCCCTCTGCCCCATGAGAGCCTGCCTAGGTAGGGTTCCTGTTGGCCAGCTTGCCTTTAGAGAAAGCATTTAGAGGAGGGACTGGCACGTGCACTGCTTTATTTCTTGGTGATTCCTGTGGCGTGCCATCCCTGGACATCGGAGGGAATTGTTTTCATAAAGCCTGGCCTGGCTTGCCGTTGAATTCTGCTGCGGTGGAAGTGAGGCAACCACCCTGGTGATGTGGCCAGGAGAGCCGCACAGGCCCTCAGCAAAGGGAGCGAGCTGCAGACGAGCCGTGGGCTAGAGCGTGACCCCATTTTGTTCAACAAGAGCACCGACGTGTGTCTGTATTCCTACATGTGCCCAGCGGTGCACAGAGAAGGGTCCGGAATAACTCCCCGGGGTGATGTTTGAGGTCGTCCCTGGGAGGGGAGTGAGGTGGGGGAGGGAAGAGGGAGACTTTGTCTTTTCTGCGTTATTTTCATCTTTCCCAGGAGCAGTGTATTCTGAGCCGGCGTCTCCAGGCCCTGCCCGCTCTGGGGGGTGAGGTACTGGCGCCCCTCGCTGTTCCCGGGAGCGGTACTTGCGGGACACCTGCCCACCCCTGGCTCCAGCTGCAAGCTGTGTTGCCCTCCACATTCCCCTAGGAGAAGGGTCAAGAGACATAAATAAGGGGAGGAAATGCTTTTCTCAAATTGCCGAATCCCTCATTGCCAGTTGGTTTCCATGGAGACAGTGCCGGCGGCTGGCGATCAGTACTGAGAGTCTGCGTTGCAGTGTGTGCCCCTTGGCCGGCCATGCAGGGGCCGCCTCGGAGTTGGCTTCCAAGGCCGCTATGAAGAGCCGTGTGCCCAGCTCTGAGTGGCAAGCCATGCAATGCCCTGGGACCCCCTGTGCCACTAGCCCCGCCTGTGCCCTAAAAGAAACAAGTCAATAGGTGGCCCCTGCTCCAGCACCTGCCTCACTTGTACCTGGCACCCCTGCCCACAGTGAGCCTCTAAGGCACAAGTGATCCTTGTGCCTGGCTTTTAAAGATTCCTCCAGAGGGTCCCTGAGGAGGCGCCCCATTCCTATCTTCCTGAACCGCCCCCACTGCCCACCTCCCAGCTCTCTTGCCTCAAGCACTCCTCCCTCTGTGGCTGACTTCCCCTAATCAGAATGGTCTCCACCATATTACACAATCCAGCATAGGCACCTGTGCAATTCACCTGGTGCAAGAAACTTCACCACACTCGTGGCTGCTTGTTCAGTTGATGCCTCCAAGTTGCAAACTCCACAGTCAGGGTTGAATCTTTTCCCCAGCTGTCTCCCTATGGGAGGTTGTCATTAAACAGTTCAGATAGCTGTTGGATGGATGGATGGATGGATGGATGCATGCATGCGTAGATGGATGCAAGGATAGATGGATGGATGCATGCATGCATGAATAGATGGATATATGAATAGATGAAGGAATTGATGGGTGGATGCATGGATAGATGGATGGATGGATGGCTAATTGGATGGACAAATGAGTAGGTGGGTGGGTGGGTGGGTGGGTTGGTGAGCAAATGGATAGGTGAGTGGGTGGGCAGTCAAGTGGATGGATGAATGGAGGATGGGTGGATCCATGGATGAATGGATGGATGGATGGATGGATGGATGGCTAGTTCAGTGGACTAATGGGTGGGTGAATGGGTAGGCAAGTGGACAGATGAGTGGGTAGTTGGGTGGGTGGATGAATGGATGGAGGGATAGGTGGGTAGATGGATACATGACAGGGGAGATGGATGAATGGGTGAATACATGGATGAATGAGTGGATGGATGATGGACGGATGGATGGATAAAAGCAAGCCTGTCCTTACTAGGAACAAAGAACAGGGAAGGATTCTGGTCAATTTGTGTTAAATGCCGGGTGAAATTGGAGAGTATCACAGGGCAGTGTGGCCTGTGACCTAGAGCCATGAGGACCTGGGGAAGCTTTACCAGCTGGCTGCTTCCCTGCCCCTCCCTCATGCTGTCCCTGCCCCACTCTGCCAGTCTGTTCTGTCCTCACTGGTCCCAAATTCTCTGTGTCCCAAAGCAGCCCATCCAGCTGGCTCTGCTGGCCATCCCTGCCCCATTGACAGAGCCCTTTACATCAGCTCTTGGCTTTAGCCCCTGCCAGCCAATGGATGGACCACCCATGATCAGGTGCCCACCCTTGGGTCAGTCGGTCTCCCAAGGCACAGAGCATGGTACCATTTCCCTTGAGCCAGAGTGGGAGTGCTATGACCTGAGCTGTGCCAGCTCAGAGAGGCTGCACACTATGCCCCTCACACAAAATCCACTGCAACCAAGCCCCTGGGGTGGTAGCCACAGAGCTCAGGGGCTTGTCCTGTAGCCCTTAACCCTCTGCACCTCCTCGGACCACTTCAGGCACCAGCACGCACCAGGCTGTGCCAGCACTGCCCCTCTCTCTTTTCAGAACATTTAGTGGAATGACACAAAACAACTGCCTTCAGGGACTTGCATTCCTGGGTCCTTTGTCAGGTGGGTCCCGTGTACCCCAATGTTTTAAAATGTAGGTTTTATTATTATTCAAGTAGGGCGAGGCCAGTGGATCGGGAAACAGCTGCTAAAGGCCATGCCTTGGGGGCCACCCAGGGAAGCACCAGGTCCATGAGAGGGCAGAGGGAGGGAGGTGGGATGTGTGGACAGGAGCTTTATCGTGATATCTGCAGGAAGGAGCAGGCAAGGCAGGCAATGTAAGTGGGTTTGGGGTTGGCAGCTGGAATAGCTTCAGAGCTCTGGGGCCTAAGGCCTGTCCCTGGTGGTCTGGAACCCAGCCCTGGGGCGGTAAGGGCAGGGACAGTGGCTGGGAATGTGGGAGCTGGATAGAGGAGGGGTGGGGGTGGTCTCTGCTTCGGTCAGTTGGCATTTGAAAGTCTAGCTCTCAGGGAAGCTGTTTACTATTTCTAAGAATCACCTGACTCTGGAGGGGCCATCCCTCCAGGGTCAGCAAAACCCCAGATGCCAGAGCATCAGAAAGACAGAAAATAAAAGACTCAGATGATAGACCCATCACGCAGGATCAGAACGCAGACTCAGCCCTGCACATGAACTCAAGCGCCAGGATGCCTGGCTCAGTGACCACCTCCTACCTTCGGACTCACTGGACCTGCAAATGTGCCCTTGAGCCAGGCCCTGCTCTGAGGGCTGGGGACACATCAGGGGCCAACCAAGGGTGGAGTGGAGCCAGCGCGCTAGCAGCCAGACCCAAGTCATAGGTAGCAGTCACGGCCGAGACGTGAATGGTTCTGGGGGTCGGCCGGGGAAGAGGCCTTGGGGAGCGTGCTTGGGGTGGCTGCAAAGTCAGGCACGGTGGTCAGGGCAGCTTCAGGGAAAATGTGGTGGAGGTGAGGAGGAGCCACGTGGTCTGGAGTAGAACATTCTGGGTGGGCAGTGCCTGGAGGTTGGAGGAAACAGCTGGGCTGAGCAAGCTGCTGAGAGTGGCAGGGGAGAGAGGAGAGGCGTGGCTGGCCCAGGCCATGAGAACAGCAACCGGGCCATGCTGGCTTTTACCCCGTGAGGAGCGGGCAGCCCGCAGGCATTATGCCATGGGGTAGTGGTCAGATCTTGTGGGGTTACAGAGGATGAGGTTCACTCTGGCCGCTGAGTTGACAGAAGACTGCAAAGAGGATGGGCAGCCTCGGTGGGTCATTAGCAGGCTCCTGACTGAGCGTGGGGTGGACGGGTTCCAGGTTTTCATCCTGAGCCACTCACTATGGAGGGGGCTCAACCGCAGTGAATTTGGGATTCGGTGACCCAGAGCACATGCTTTCTGTGCCATCTGGGCAGCTGGCATTTAGCTGCACTTTCCTGGCACTGCCTTCCTTGGAGCCGGAAGTCAGCCAGCCCGTTGCAAGAATCAGAGCTCATGGAAATTGCCCCTGCCAGTATGTACCGAGCGCTCTCTGTGCTGTAGGTGCGGGGCAGGGCTGAACCCGCTCTGCCTGTGCCACAGCCCTGGAGGTCCGGGCACTAGGGATGCTCCTGTCACACATTGGCCAGTTCTGCAGCTGAATCTTCCGGTTCTCTCCTGGCCTTGTCCCCTTGCCCTCCAGCTCACCTTCTCGCTGCGTGCTCCCTCTGCCAGCAAGGCCTCCTCACACCTCTTGCATCAGCTGGGGAGATGCTAGGCCTCCCGGAGGCAGCCTGGGAATCCACCATCTGTGGAGACACTCCTGACCCCGTAGGTAGACAACGGCATCCACCCTCTGGCCTCCATGGCTCCCTTCCACGTTCTCAGCCACAGCCCAGTGCTCCTGCCCTGGGGCCAGGCACCACTCAGATTCTCCCCCAGTCCTCCCGCTGTTCCTCACTCCATGTGGCCATCAGAGCGCTGAGCTGTGCCCCCGTCCACAGGGCAGCACCCTGGGCCCACGAGGCTGCTGCGAGCCTCAGGAGAGTGAGCTCCTGCACTGCGGGCCGTGCCAGTGCTCCCCGGGGCTTCTCTGACCTCACCAACACCTGGAGGTCCTGCTCCTCAAACACGCAGACCCCACCCCCACCCCAGCCCAGGCTGGCTGACTCAGATTGCCAGGGAGAGGGCCCAGGGTCTGCATTTGTGCAAAGCTCCCCAGGCACTTCTGAAGCTCCACCAGTTTCTGGAACACCCACATAACACACATGGATGCCGTCTGTGGCACATCTGGTTTTTGGCCGTCATCTCTGGGCGAAGGCCCCTTCAGGGACCCCGACAGCATCCTAAGTGAGACACTGCATCCCCACACCCAACTGGGTGCCCACCGGGACCTGAGAAGGCCCATCGCTCCAGGGCCACCCTCAGTGAACCAGGGGAGAGTTTGCATGTCCTCTCACCACCCCAGCCTACATGCACTGGTCAGACAGAGACGACCCTGAGCATGTACCTGCTGCCTGCCGCCTGTGTAGGGAGCTCAGAGGGACACACTGGCTCAGGAACGCCAAGGGAGGCTGAGCGGGTCCCATCTGCTGAGCAGGTCGAGCACAGAGCATCTCACTCCAGCCCTCCCCGTCACTTGCAGACATGTGTGTGAGCTAATTGGATCCGGCTGGGGCTGGCGGCCTCCGTGCATCAGTCAGCAGTAATAGAGTTAGGGGTTTGGGGGCTCTGAATGTGTGGGGACATCGAGGCGTCCTTTCAGCTGGTGCCCATGCCAGGTCCCTTCTCATCATGAGGATGGCGGCCTTCGCCCCCTGGGATGGAGCCCCTCCCTGTTTTCTTTCCGAGGCCTTCTCTGGCCGACGGCCCTTATGACTGTCCACCCTGAGTCTATCTGCTCTCTTCCTGGGCCGACCCCTCCTCTGGCCTCAGCTCTTTGGCAGGAAAGGGAGACTGGGCCTGGCCTCTCCCATTGACCAGCAGCTCCCGGGGAGGGGGGGGGGGCAGGGTGGCCTCTGTGGGTATCAGCCTCAGGGCACAGCTGGCAGACATTTCCGGCCCCAACCCTCGTGTGCCCGAGAGAGGAGATCAGGAGCTTTGCTCTACAGGAGATTAAATTGGAGTCCAGAGAGATTAAGTGGCTTCCCAGGCGCCATGCCATTCACACAGCTCAGAGTTGGCAGAGCAAGGCCTGGGGTGGGCTCCTCCGGTTCCAGGCCTGGGTTCTCTATACTCATGGGATGCCACTGTGTGCACCAGGCCCCAGCTTCAATCTTTGCCTTCAGCTAGCTTTATTTATTTACTGCTTACTTGCTTATTTATTTGTTTTGGGACAGAGTCTTGCTCTGTTGCCCAGGCTGAAGTGCAGTAGTGCGACAGCTCACCGCAACCTCTCCCTCCCCAGTTAAAGCGATTCTCCTGCCTCAGCCTCCCAAGCAGCTGGAATCACAGGCACCCACCACCACCACGCCTGGTTAACTTTTGTATTTTTAGTAGAGACTGGGTTTCACCATGTTGTCCAGGCTGATCTCAAACTCCCAACCTTGGGTGATCTGCCCTCTTCGGCCTCCCAAAGTGCTGGGATTACAGACGTGAGCCACTGCACCTGGCCTAGCCAGCTTTAAAGTACAGTGAGTTACGGTGTTGGTGAGAAATGAAAAAACAATAACATCACAGGAAATGAAGCACCAACAACCTTAGTATAACACAGGATTTGCCGTTCCGACAGAAAGATGCCGCCTCTGAGGAAGACGGAGGCCCCTCCTCGGTGACTGGAGCAGCCAGTCGGGTTTGGAGTTTCATTTCAGTGACCACAAGGACTTTCCTTCCCCCGTCCTCCAAACGCTAGACTTGCTTTTGCCATTGTCCCCGATGGAGATCCTCTCGGTGACTTCCGGAGAAGGGAGTGCTGTAAGCCTTTATCCATTCTCATTCCCGGCACCTCTGGTCCCTAGATCTGGCATCTTCCCTCCCGGCCGCTCCTCAGAAGGCCTCGAAATAACAAACACTTAGGTGCTGATGACGGGAAGGGCCAGAACTTTGGGAGCCCCTAGACCTGGCAGGTTCTGGGTCAGGGCAGAGCCATGGAGGGTGGTCTGTATGCCCACACGTGTGTACAGCAAGACCTGGGGCCCACAGTGGGAACAGCAGGTGAGCCCCCCAAATCCCCCCACAGCCAAACCAGCTCTGGCCTCTGAAAGCGGCACAGGCCGTGAGGTCTCAGGTTGGCATGAAGACGTGTCTGTGAGCCGGGCCGCTGGCCTCGCCGTTCCCGCCTGCCCCAGCCCTGGCCCTGGCCGGGCAGCCACCGGTGGGGCAGCAGCCTCAGGCCTGAAGAGTGGGTGGAGCCAACACCACGGCGCTGTCCTTGGTCCTGGCAGAACACTGCTCCCTCCTCCTTCACCTTGAGCCCCTGCGGGTGCCACCAGCTGCCCACGCCTTCCTCTGGCAACACCAATCAAACCCAGACTGCCCAGACGAGGCCGGGTCCCCAGCAGCCTACTCATTGGCAGCCCAATTTCATCTTGCAGGTGGGTGAGGGATGTGATGGAGTGTTCTGGAGGCTGACGTGGTCCGCAGTGACAAAGGGACGTTCAGAGACAGCCTGCTGGTGGACCCCCAGACACGGGGGCCATTTGGGGTACAGGGCTGAGCTCTCACCTTGTGGCTATGACAGGGTCTTCACTTGCAAAATGTAGCCAGCCAGCCTGCACCGCGCCTCAGCCCAGCTGCCCCCACCCCTGTTTATTAATGACTAAAAGGGAGGGGTTGGTCTGCAAAGCGCCCCCTTGCAGCAGCCCCGTGGATGTCCACAGCTTTCTGATGTCTTCAGCCTCTGCAGAAGTCAGCTGTGCACTTCCTGTGGCTGAGGCAGGAGCAGCAAGTCACCGTGAACCTGGTGGCTTCAAACAACACATGTTTATTATCTTAGGGTTCTGGAAGCCAGACGTGGGGCACAGGCTCACTGGGCTAAAGTCAAGCTGGGGTCAGGGCTGGGTTCTGCTGGAGCCCCCGGGACAGCTGTTTCCTTGCCTTTTCTACCTTCTAGAGGCTGCCTGTGTTCCTTGGCTTGTGGCCCCTCCTCCATCTCCAGCCAGCAGTTCAGCCCTCCGACCTCTGCTTCCATCCTCACCTCCCCAGCTCTGCTTCTCCTGGCTCCTGCTCCCTTATCAGGACACTTGTGATGACGCTGAACATCAGGGCCATCTCCCTGTCTCAAGGTCTTCACATCTGCAAAGTCCCTGTTGCCATTTATGGTCACACAGTCACAGGTCCCAGGGATTAGGGCATGGACATCTGGGGGCCATGGTCCTGCTGACCACAGTAGGCTGACCTGCACAGGACGGGTCCTGGGGACACCTGGAGTCCTGGGATCCAGCCCAGACCAGGAGACGCCACCTGGGGCCCAGCTCAGCCCATGCCTGTCTTACATTCATGCCGTCATCCAGGACTGGGCTTTGCCTCATGGGGTGGCCTGAGACCCCTACTTTCTGGGCAGAAGGAAGGGAAGGGACATAGTGCCAGCTGCAGCCTCTCCTAGCTGTCCTCAGAGCAGCCACCGTTGCCCTGTCCCACAGCTGGGCCTTTTCGGGGACTCCTCATGCTCCTGCGAGGGGCTTTGATCTGTGTTTCATGTAGATGCTAAGTCAGCCCAGCGAGCCCACTGGCTGGAAATTATGTTCTTGAAAAATATGATGCCCCACATCCAGCACAAGGCGGGGTTGGACTGGGGGAGCGCCCACACTCTCGGCCACCTTGCCAGGGGTGGGCTGGGCCGGGAATCTGAGCAAGAGCTAATTTAGTAAGTCAGAGTATGGCCAAAGGTGTGTAGCCCTGCATTCCTGCTCCCCTGGATCCAGCACCAGCCCTGTTCCCAGCTGCATTCATGCTCCTCTGTGTTCTGGTCCCCAGGCCCCTGTATTCAGCAACAGCCGGAGAGAGGGCGGACAGGGCAGCCCCACTGATGCGTGGGGCTGGTCTGTAGGGGGAGGCCACCCGTCCTGTGGGGAGGCCAGGGAAGGACTAAGAGCAACTGAGCAAGACGGTCTCTGGGCTCATGGCATCCCCGGCAGCTAAACCATCATGAATAAGTAACATTTTCAAGGAGGGAACAATCGTCCTTCTTTGAGAAGAAAACCAGTCTCATCAGTTATCTCTGAACTGGCTAAGCCCTTCCTTAGGCCGTCCTATTGCTCCAGTTCATGTGAACTAGCAGATTCTATGTCACCAAGTGCAAGGCCAGGCACCCGGCTGGTTAGTGGCGGTGTGAGATGAGGGTTCTGCCTGTGAGACGTGCCCCAGGGCCCCCCACCTTCTTGGGTACACACTGTCTACTTCAAGGAGGAGGAACCACTGTCAGTGCCAGATTAGTGCAAATAAAGGCTGTTGGCCTCCAGAGCCCGTCGTGGCCGTGAGCACCTGGGGCCATGCAATGCCGTGGTCCAGGATGGGAAGGCTGTGGCTGTGGTCCAGAATGGGAAGGCTGTGAGTCCTGTCATGGGCACGTCCTCCCTGAGACCTCGCCTTCTGCACCGACAATATCGCCATCCTCCGGTGAGCAGGGAAGGTGCCGTTCCTGAAACCCACTCTTGTAGGGCTAGAATAAAATTTCAAAAGCAATCTGCATTCCTCCCATCTTCGGGGGGCAGGAGCGTCCGTTTCCTGCAGCCTGTTGTGGTTCTGGGACGTAGGCCATGCCCTGCAGGCCTTCGGCCAAGGTTCAAGTCCAGCCCTGGATAGGCGCCATTCCTGTGAGCTGCTTTTCTGTCCGTGCAGTAAGAGCCGCCACAGCAGTGCAGTGAGTCAGTGCGTCTTTGTGTGTCTGAGTCAGCTCAGGCTGACCACAGCGCCCCACAGACTGGGGGCTTACACGGGACGTCGGTGGGCTCACGTTCTGACGGCTGGAGCGCAAGATCAAGCTGCACAGGGCAGGTTCCTCCTGCAGCCTCTCTCCTGGGGTCGTGTTCAGCTGCCTTCTCCCTGTGCCCTCACGGGTCGTCCACCCTGGTGTGTCTTCTCCCTAAAGGACACCTGTCCCACTAGATTAGGGCCCACCCTGATGGCCTCATCATAATTTAATCAGCTGTTTAAAGGCCCTATCTACAAATACAGTCAGGTTCTGAGGTTGTGGGAAGGTCAGGACTTTACTGTAGGAATGGGGGCGCATAGTTTGCCTCCGTTTGTCAGCTTACCCAGGCTGTGGGGTGCAGTGTGACCAGGGCAAGGAGCCACGAGTCCAGTCCCTGCATGCTCAGGTGGTGGCGGGCCTGGGCGGGGAGCCAGTCCTGGCCCCTCACATCAATCTGTTGCCTTGTCTATTTCACGGACATCGGGAAAGGCTGATTCCCCTGTGAGAGAAGCAGCAGCAGTGCCCATGGGCCTAGGGGTGGTCACTGGCCTGGACCCCACGCCCCTTACCTAACTCAATTCTGCAAACCCACCTGTGGCTTTTGGTCCCCAGTGACTCTCCCCAGCCCAGAGGTGTCTTGTGGTCCATGGGTGCCATGAAGCAGCTCCACCAAGGAGGCAGGTGTGGCCGTGGACCTCCTCACTGTCCACGTGGTTGGGTCATTCCTGGTGGTCTTGGGGTCGCTGGAGCAATCACGGCCCCTGCCCAGATCTGGGGATTTTGACACTGATGATCCCTTATTATGCTTTCCAGAAAGGCACGGCTCTGAGTCACTCTTGCTTCCTCTCACTGTGCGGGGATCACAAGTCCTCCTGAGGGTGTCTGGGCTCCATGGTGTCACGTCTGTGTCACTGTATCCAGACTGAGGGAAGAGGCTGGCGCCTGATGATGCGGGGCTGGGGGTACTGGGGGAGCTCATCCCCAAGGAGGGAGGCAGTGGCCGTGGCCTCTGTGGCAGGTGCAGGACTGGCACTCTCCTGGGCTCCCATGGTGTCCTGGCCACCCCTTCCGTTAACTGCGTGATACTCATGTCTAGAGAGCCACCAGCACTCCCCAGGCGTTGACCATCTGCCTGCTCTGTCCTTGGTGCTGACTCATGGTCCCCTCAGGTCCCTCGGGGTTGGCAGCACTACTGCCCTATTTAGCAGGGGAGAAAAGTGAGGGACAAGGAGATGATGAAACTTGTTTGCGGGGACTTTCACTGCCTCACAGCTGTCCTGAGCATCCCAAATGGGTCTTATTGATGGGGAAAAGGAGGCTCCGAAAGAGCCAGGTAACTTCTTCAGGCTGGTAAGGGCAGAGTTAGGGCTGGGAGTGTGGGTTTTTTGACTCTGTGTCCAGTGCTCCCTGCTGGCATGGCTGACTTCCCGGGAGGTGCATGGGGTCCAAGGGAGCCCTGGCAGGAGGGCTCGGTGCCACATCTTCGCCTGCAGCTTCCGTGCCTCTCTCCCCCTGCACCCCCAGTCTCTCCTGTCCTTGGCTGCATCCCAGCACCTGTGAAAACAAAGGGCTCGTAAAAAGTGCTGAGGGACAGATAGTTCCCCATTGTCATGAATGGCCTGGTGCTCACATTCTGGGAATATGTCTCCCAAAATTCAAACCCATGAGATGCTCTGGGTGGGGGGTGGGGAGACACATTCCCACTCTGGGGAAATGGGAGCTGCAGCATACAGAAGCTCAGTCATGACTCTCAACACTCAGTTGACTCCACCAGCATATAATTACAGAGCCTCTGACACTGCCAGACAGCAACAAAGCTCAGGGGATTCTGTGGTAAGGAATTAAAACCAACCAGCGCCCCAGCCTAGCTCCTATGAGCCTCACGGGAGCTCAGCATCCTCCTCTGTGGTCCAGCCCACCCCCTCAAAGTTCTCCACCCCATCACCCACCACATGCTGGGGCTACGCAGAAGCCTGTCGGCAGTCACCGTATAGCCCTCTCTCATCCCTCACCCCCCACCAAGTGAGTGTTGATTTACTTGTACTCTGTAAAGCGTGCACACATTGCAAAATATGTGGAAATACCAAAGGTGGAGGTGAGGGAACCGTGAAGAGAAGCCTGGTGTCTAATCCCCACCCCAGGGGACTCCACTTCCCTGCTTTGGGCTGACTCTGTTGGCCTTTGTACTTTTTTTTTTTTTTTTTTAGACAGAGTCTCATTCCATTGCCCAAGCTGGAGTACAGTGGTGTGACCTTGGCTCACTGCAACCTCTGCCTACCGGGTTCAAGCGATTCTCCTGACACAGCCTCCGTGGTAGCTGGGATTACAGGTGTGCACCACTATGCCCAGCTGATTTTTTTGTATTTTTAGTTGAGATGGGGTTTTGCCATGTTGGCCAGGCTGGTCTTGAACTCCTGACCTCGGCCTCCCGAAGTGCTGGGATTACAGTCGTGAGCTACCGCACCTGGCCAGCTTTTGTACTTTCACAGTCAAATTGGGTGGGTGACGGTCCCTCTGCTGCCCGCCTGGGTGGCTTGGCCTGGACGCCAGTGTCCTGCCCAGTCAATATGCTGTTACTGTCCCCACACGGAGCAGGGAGGAAGGAGGGCCTGGCTTGAGTGCACCATGGAGGATCCGCGGCGATGAAGGTTTTAAAACAGAAACGTGCCCTTTGTGCGTGTGGCTTTCTGTGTGTGAATGTGGGGATGGGGATGGAGATGGCTGGGCGGGGCCTGCAGGGCAAGTGGGACTCATCGCGGGAGCCTTTCTACTCAGCCTCAGGGTGTCATGGCAAAATGAGGAGGACGGGGAAGAAAAGGAAAGAAAACTTTGGAGGTAGCGAGGTTTGGGGTCGGAGTTTCTTATATAAGGCTGCCAACCATAATGGTTTCAGAGGGGATTTCATGTCCTGGGTGTCCCAGCACTACGGCAGACATGTGACATAATCTCCCAGTCCACAGGATGACCCCCTGGGTCTGTGCTCCCCGGCTGCAGAACAGCTGCGTCCCAGTGCACAGGGTGGATTCCATCAGAGCCAGCTCCTCCTTCTATTCCTGCTCCGTGGTGGGGCCAGGATTGCAGGCGGAGTCGGAGAAGGGGAGGGGGGCCCTTTAGGCCACCCTCATGGGCAGAGGGACACTCACCAAAAGTCCCCTGGCAAAGTGCAAATGTGTGAAAATGGGAGAAGCTATGGCCTCAGAGTCAGGTGAGTGAGTGACTGAGTGAGTGAGTGACTGAGTGACTGAGTGAGTGAGTGAGTGACTGAGTGAGTGAGTGAGTGGATGAGTGACTGAGTGACTGACTGAGTGAGTGAGTGACTGAGTGAGTGAGTGGGTGAGTGACTGACTGAGTGAGTGACTGGGTGAGTGGGTGAGTGAGTGAGTGAGTGACTGGGTGACTGAGTGAGTGAATGACTGAGTGAGTGAGTGACTGAGTGTGTGAGTTGGTGAGTGAGTGACTGAGTGACTGAGTGAGTGAGTGACTGAGTGAGTGAGTGACTGAGTGAGTGACTGAATGAGTGACTGAGTGAGTTACTGAGTGACTGAGTGACTGAGTGACTGAGTGAGTGAGTGACTAAATGAGTGACTGAGTGAGTGAGTTACTGAGTGACTGAGTGAGTGACTGAGTGAGTGACTGAGTGACTGAGTGAGTGACTGACTGAGTGGGTGAGTGAGTGACTGAGTGGGTGAGTGAGTGAGTGAGTGACTGAGTGGGTGAGTGAGTGACTGAGTGAGTGAGTGAGTGACTGAGTGGGTGAGTGACTGAGCGAGTGACTGAGTGAGTGACTGAGTGGGTGAGTGAGTGAGTGACTGAGTGGGTGACTGAGTGAGTGAGTGGGTGAGCGAGTGAGTGACTGAGTGGATGAGTGGGTGAGTGACTGAGTGAGTGAGTGACTGAGTGGGTGACTGAGTGAGTGAGTGAGTGACTGAGTGAGTGAGTGACTGAGTGGGTGAGTGAATGAGTGAGTGAGTGAGTGAGTGACTGAATGAGTGAGTGACTGAGTGAGTGACTGAGTGAGTGACTGAGTGAGTGACTGAGTGACTGAGTGACTGAGTGGGTGAGTGAGTGGGTGACTGAGTGAGTGAGTGACTGAGTGGGTGAGTGACTGAGTGGGTGACTGAGTGAGTGACTGAGTGACTGAGTGGGTGAGTGAGTGACTGAGTGAGTGAGTGAGTGACTGAGTGAGTGAGTGAGTGACTGAATGAGTGACTGAGTGAGTGACTGAGTGAGTGAGTGACTGAGTGACTGAGTGAGTGAGTGAGTGAGTGACTGAGTGACTGAGTGAGTGACTGAATGAGTGACTGAGTGGGTGAGTGAGTGACTGAGTGAGTGAGTGACTGAGTGGGTGAGTGACTGAGTGAGTGAGTGAGTGACTGAGTGACTGAATGAGTGAGTGACTGAGTGAGTGACTGAGTGAGTGACTGAGTGACTGAGTGGGTGAGTGAGTGGGTGACTGAGTGGGTGAGTGGGTGAGTGACTGAGTGAGTGAGTGAGTGACTGAGTGGGTGACTGAGTGAGTGACTGAGTGGGTGAGTGAGTGACTGAGTGAGTGAGTGACTGAATGAGTGACTGAGTGACTGAGTGAGTGACTGAGTGAGTGAGTGACTGAGTGACTGAGTGGGTGAGTGAGTGGGTGAGTGACTGAGCGAGTGACTGAGTGAGTGACTGAGTGGGTGAGTGAGTGACTGACTGAGTGGGTGAGTGAGTGAGTGAGTGAGTGAGTGACTGAGTGGGTGAGTGGGTGAGTGACTGAGTGAGTGAGTGACTGAGTGGGTGACTGAGTGAGTGAGTGAGTGACTGAGTGACTGAGTGACTGAGTGACTGAATGAGTGACTGAGTGACTGAGTGACTGAGTTACTGAGTGAGTGAGTGAGTGACTGAATGAGTGACTGAGTGGGTGAGTGAGTGACTGAGTGAGTGAGTGACTGAGTGGGTGAGTGAATGAGTGAGTGAGTGAGTGACTGAGTAACTGAATGAGTGAGTGACTGAGTGAGTGACTGAGTGAGTGACTGAGTGACTGAGTGAGTGACTGAGTGACTGAGTGGGTGAGTGAGTGGGTGACTGAGTGGGTGAGTGACTGAGTGAGTGAGTGAGTGACTGAGTGGGTGACTGAGTGACTGAGTGACTGAGTGGGTGAGTGGGTGACTGAGTGAGTGAGTGACTGAATGAGTGACTGAGTGAGTGAGTGAGTTACTGAGTGAGTGAGTGACTGAGTGACTGACTGAGTGAGTGAGTGACTGACTGAGTGAGTGAGTGACTGAATGAGTGACTGAGTGAGTGAGTTACTGAGTGAGTGACTGACTGAATGAGTGACTGAGTGAGTGAGTGACTGACTGAATGAGTGACTGAGTGGGTGAGTGAGTGACTGAGTGAGTGAGTGACTGAGTGAGTGACTGAGTGACTGAATGAGTGACTGAGTGAGTGAGTGAATGAATGAATGGGAGATACTAGGTGATCCGTCACAGTTGCAGTGCTGGGGTGCAGCAGAAGCAGCATCAAGCCAGCCTGTTCTCCTGCCTCCAAAGACCATCCCCCCACCCTGACGTTGCCTCTCCCAGTTGGGGAGATGGGGACTTGAGTGCCCTGTGGTGTGAGTTTCCCAGCAGGCTGTGGGGAAGGTGGAGAAGCTCAAAAGAAAGGCCCCAAACAAGCATGGGCTGGCTCTGCCTTTGGGCCAGACCTCCGCAGTCTGTGTTGGCTCACCTGGAGGTTGATCAGCAGGGTAAACTGAGGCAGGTCTAAGCGAGATTGGGCAGGGGCTGCCATGAGTGCTGTGAGCCCTTTGGTCATGGACAAGAGGGACTGGCTGAGTTCTCCATCAGCACCATGCTGGGGGTTTGGCCGCCCCTTGGCACTGGCAGGAGGACACCAGACTTCCGTAAGAACTGTTTGTGTTTGGAGAAGGACCAGCGCTGGAGGCGGGGAGCATGGGTCTTGGCAGCTGGAGAGAACCTGGCGTAGGGTCATCTGCCCCTGGGGCAGGGTGTGGAGCCCAGGACCATGTCAACCCAGGCCTTTCAGGGCCCCCAGCGGGCTCCGCTGTCGCCAGGATGGTAGGTGTGGCCCGACGTCCTCAGTGTGAGAAGCACTTTGCAGACTGTAAGTCGGACAGAGCATGAAAGTGGCCGACTGCCAAAGTGAGGAGTGGGGTTGGGGACTCGGAGCATCAGTTGGTGCCCCATTTCCCCTCCTCATCCTCAGGGGCAGCCGGGGACCTACATGGGACGTGGACTCCAGCTCTCTCCCAGAACCTGAGGCTTGACCTCGTCAACATAGGAGGGGCCCCTGGGATCATCTTCATGTCTTGGTCCCAGTAATTCCTATTTTCTTTATATCAAATGTCACATCCCCCACGCACACAGACGCATGGGGCAACCTCCCCTTTGGTATCGGTAATATCATGATATACTTTTTACAAACTATTGGGGCGTAATCAACGTACAGTCAACACACATATTTAAAGTGTGCAATTCTATACATTTTTGGATGTGTGTATTCTTGGGAAACCATTGCCAAGGTCAAGGTGATAAGTCCACCACCTGGCTAGCTCCCATCCCGCCCCGCCCCATCCCCGCCCCCACCCCACCATCACCACCGCAGTGAGTGCCTCGCTCCGTCACATCACAGCTGTCTGCATCCTCTAGAATGTCACTTAAAATGGAGTCACACAGTCGATGCTGTATTTTGGGTGGGTTCCTCTCAGGCAGTGTGATTACTCTGAGGCGTGTGTGCACCTGCAGCCCGTTCCTGAGTGAGGGGCCTTCATTGTGTGGATGACCCACACTTTGGCGACAGTCTCGGTCGATGGGTGCTGGGCTGCACCCACTTCAGACCTACCGCACATAACGTTGCTGTGCGTGTCTGTGCACTAGGCTTGGGGTAGACGGGTGCCTTCATTTCTCTTGGATACTCAGAAGAGGAAGGGCTAGGCCAGGTGGCAGATGGATGTGTAACTTTAGGAGATGACCAGTGGTCTTCCAAAGCAGCCGCACCATCTCGTACCCCTGCCAGCTGCGTGTGGAGGTCCAGCCTCTCCGGGGCCTCACTGGCACTTGGTGTGTGCCATCTTTTTGGCAACGGAGTCTCACTCTGTTGCCCCAGGCTGGAGTGCAGTGGTGCGATCTTGGCTCACTGCAACCTCCGCCTCCTGGGTTCAAGTGAGTCTCCTGCCTCAGCCTCCCACGTAGGTGGCATTATAGGTGCCCGCCACCACGCCCAGCTAATTTTTGTATTTTTAGTAGAGACGGGGTTTTGCCATGTTGGTCAGGCTGGTCTCGAACTCCTGACCTCGTGATCCATCCGCCTTGGCCTCCCAAAATGCTGGGATTGTAGGTGTGAGCCACTGC
Organism: Cacajao melanocephalus; assembly: GCA_963573385.1. NCBI lineage: Eukaryota > Metazoa > Chordata > Mammalia > Primates > Pitheciidae > Cacajao > Cacajao melanocephalus. The sequence goes on along the minus strand of CAUYLG010012875.1, from coordinate 90,982 downwards.
ACCTGGCCTGGGCCATCTTTTTTTATTGGGACCAGTGTGAGGTGGTGTCTCATTGTGACTTTAGCTCACATTTCCCTGGAGACCCCTGATGCTGGGCATCTCTTATTCTTACCGGCATCCCTGTGTCTTCTTCTGTGAAGCCAGAACTGGAACATCATAGGGAACAGAGGGGCTTTCTCCCCTTGTTTCCGTCTTCTCTCTCCTCCCTTAGTTTCCATCCCTTCCCTTCTGTCTGAGTCAGCTAAACCCTCTGGGGCAAAAGTACCCTAGACTGGAGGCCTTCAAAGCAGCAGGGATGGCCAGGCACAGTGGCTCATGCCTGTAATCCCAGCCTTTTGGGAGGATGAGGCAGGTGGATCACTTGAGGTCAGGAGTTCAAGACCAGCCTGGCCAACATGGCAAAACCCCATCTCTACTAAAAATAAAAAAATTAGCCGGGCGTGGTGATGGGGACCTGTAATCCCAGCTGCTCAGGAGGCTGAGGCAGGAGAATGCCTTGAAGCCGGGAGGCGGAGGTTGCAGTGAGCCAAGATCATGCCACTGCACTCCAGCCTGGGTGACAGAGCAAGACTCCATCTCAAAAGAAAAAAAAAAAAAAAACCCAACAGGGGTTGATTTTCTCCCAATTCTGGACGCTGAAGCCAGAGAGCAGCATGCCAGCAGGGCCGGGTTCTGGCACGGGCCTGTCCCCTGTGGGCAGACGGCTGCCTTCTCGCGTGCTTACCTGGCAGAGGGCGAGACTGCAAGTGAGCTCTCTGGGGTCCCTTTTGTGAGGGCTCCACCCTCCCGACCTAATCTCCTCCCAGAGGCCCCACCCCTAACACCATGCCATTGGAGGTTAAGGTCCCACCCAGGAAAGTCATAGAGACATAGACATTCAGCCCACAGCACCCAGCTCTCCCCCTCCTCCTTTCCAATTCCCTCTCCCTCCCCTCCCCTCCTCCTTGGGGCCCCTGCTGCCTCGTCCCTCCCTCTCCGCAGGCCTCACCACTTCTCGCTGCACACACCACCCTCCTTTGCTGACACCTCTACATGGACCTCTGCTCTTGCCTGTACGGACCTCCAACTGAGCTCACTGCACAGAGACTGGCATCCCCTGGTTCTTCCCCAAGCACAGACTCTGCTAGGCTCAGCTCACCTCTCCTCCCTAGACCCAAGGCCACTGGTCAGCCTGTGGGGTCAGGGGGCCGCTCTGTCTCAGCTGGCAGTGACCACATGGTAGGGGGTAGCATCTAGACTTTCATATTGGAAAGTGAACATGTTATTTCAAAGAAAAAGTAGCATGATGGTATCCAAGTATCCAGGACCTGCCACCATGCCCTTTCTCTGAAGAGGGCCTGGCTGGGCCCAGTGGCCTCGCCGAGAGCCTGCTGTTGATTCTCTGCCCTTCCATTTTGAGCTGTGGATCACAGGAAGTCACTCAGCCTCTAAGGTGAATATCCACAAGGTGTTTGAAGCTTATTTCATCCTCACAACACGCTCCTTGGCATGCAGCTGGGAGGATTACACGCCATCTTCTGCAGGGCAGTGGACAGTCACAAACACGGGTACAGAGGCAGAGCCTGGCCTTGACCCAGAGTGGACACTCCTGATCTCCAGTGGATGTGGGGAGAGGCTGGACAGGGTCAGAGAGGCTTGGGGGAAGCTAGCGGGAGTCATTCCCTAGAATCTACCTCCAGGGCCCAACTGCTGTGGTTTTCTGAGCGTCCTGGATTGCTTCAGAAGGAAGAATGCTTGCACCATGAATACCACCACACAGGAGTGCTTTGACCCCCAGGACGCAGCGTGGGTGTGTTCTGCATGAGATAACTGCAGGATTGATGAAAGCTGTCCACTCTCAGAGCCCCACACACGTCTCCAGTTGGGTGGCAAGCAGTGTACATCCTGGAACTGCACCCATAGCTCCAAAGGGGGCTCACTGTGAGGCCCTGGCGGGTGTGGGCCCCAGGGGTGAGTGGGCACTGATCCTGGAGGACGTCAGCCTATGGCACCCTACTCCCCACTAGGGTACACCCACATCCTCCAGCTCATTGGCGCTTCCTCTCGTGGAGCCAACTGGGCTGCAGTTATCCTGGAGTGGGTCCTGTCTGAATCTGCAGCCCACACACACCACTGGAGGCGGCAGCTGTGGAGGCAGGTCTGGGCCTGCAGCAGAGCGGATAAGGGACCAGCCCTGTCCAGCAGAGGAGTGTGCGGCGCGGGCTGCCCAGGGCCCCTTTCAGCGCAAGGCCTCCCTAGGAAGCCTGGCGATGGGACCCCGGTCCTGGTCCTTGTCCTGGTCCTGCAGCGGGTTGGGGTCCCTTTGACCACAGCCTCCTGAGCATGCACCCCGGGGAGGCACTGGGGCCTGAAGTTCTGTCCTCAGGAATTAGAAATACCATTTTTAGAAAATTAATCATCAAGAACAGGAGCGATCTGAGCCCCTTGTAAACCCAGCAGATCTGAAAGCAGGAAGGGCTTCAAAGGGGCAGGGCTCCTGCAGGTCAGTGTGGCCGCCAGCCAAACCCACATTCTCCAGGACTCTCTCGACTGCAAGCCGTAGAGGCTGCCTCTTGTCTGAATAGTCAAGCCTTGTGAAGCTGGCATTTTTATAGTTCAGAAAACAGTCAGGTAGCGACAGCTTATGAGGCCCAACCTAACTGCTGAAGTTTCCTAGCTAAGTAATGTGCAGGGGGCTGAGCAGCCGGATGCAGGAGGCCACAGGGGTGCTGGGCGCCCGACTGTCTCTCTGTCTCTTTGTGTCTGTCTCTGTCTCCCTCTCTGTGTTTCTCCTCTCTATCTCCTCTGTGTATCTGTCTCTGTCTCTCAGTCTTTATTTCTCTATCCCTCTCACTCTGTCTCTCTCCTCTCTCCTGTCTCTCTCTGTGACTCTATTCTCTGTCTATGTCTCTCTCTGTACCCATTTATCTCTTTCTCTGTCTCTCTCCTCTGTCTCTGTGTCTCTCATTCTGTGTGCTCTCTGTATGTCTTCTCTCTGTCTCTCCACTCCTGTGTCTCTCTTCTCTGTGTCTCTGTCTCTGTCTTTCTGTGTTTATCTCCATCCCTCTCTCTCTCTCCTCTGTGTCTCTCTCTGTCTTGTTCTGTACCTGTTTATCTCGATCTTTCTCTGTCTCTTGCTCTGCATGTCTCTGTGTCTCTGTCTCGGTGAGTGTCTCTTTCTCGCTCTGTACCGCCATCCCCGTCTCCTCGGACTGGCCTCCTGCCCTTGCTTCTTTCCTGTACCAGCCTCAGCCTTTCCCCTGGCTGAGGAGCCCCCTCCCCGCTCACACACCTGCCAGCATCGCAGCCCCCCACAGAGCATATTCCCCAGCAGATGTAGAGGAAAAACCCAGGCAGGATTCTGATTGGCCTGGATGACCATCCCTCAACCAATCACTATGGCCTGGGAAACGGGGTCACTGGGCACTCCTGAGCCCGAGGGCTGGCCGAGGCTCCTCGGTATCCTCCACGTGGGGGGCGGCTGCAGAAAGGAAAGGGCTGCGGCACCAGCAGAGGTGAGATGGGGAAGCGGCCAGCAGCACCACCTATGCCTCTCCTCCTGGGGCCTCATCACAGGGCAGCCCCGCTGCCCACCCTCTGCCCAGCACAGCAGCCCAGGAGCCGCCTTCCCCCTAGGGACCCAGCTCCTGCTCACTCGGCCAGCCCCGGACCTGCTCCCTGCTCCCTGCTCCCCCGCAGCTGGAAACCAGAGCAAGATGGGTCCACCAGGGGCATGAGCATGAACACCCCAGGCACTGCCAAGCCTGACCCCCAGGACCTCAGTGGCATGGCTTGGCCACCAGCCTCCCCTGGGTCACTATGCGCTTGGGCTCGGGCCACCAGAAGGTTTGGGACCATCCTCAGTCTGACTGGCGCTGAGAGTACAGAGGATCTCCCTCTCCGTGGGACTGAGGTGGTTCGGGTGGGACCTTCCTGCAGAATCCAGGGTGAGGCCGGGCAGACTCGCTCTCCTGGCTCCGTTCACTGTAAGTCCAGCGGCGGGAGTGGAGCCTGCATGCTCGTGCCTGAAGACGGGGAAAGGAAGCGTGGTAGCCTCGAGCACCTTCAGAGAATGGGAGCGGTCGCTGCACCATGGACGCTGAGTCCACTGGCCACACAGCTGCGCTCTTGCTGGACACAGGCAGGCTTCTCCGCCATCTGTAAACAGCTGGGTTGCGGTGCCAAGGGTTCAAGTCCTCTGTCAGGAAGGAAGAGGGGGCGGTCTAGCCACGGTGGCCTTGGAGCCATGCCTGCCAGAGGGTGGTTTATCTGGCAGAATTGCTCCCAAAGCCCAGCTCCTCCCAGGTGGACTGTGCCTGGCCAGGCCACCCTGCCCACTTGCTGAAAAGAACAGCTCCCGGCCAGGAGAAGTGGGCAGGCAGCAGCAATCCACTGCCCGCCTGGGAGACGGGAGGTGCCAGGAGATTCATCTTCCCAGGAGGAACAGCAACTCGAATTGGCTTTGGAGAAATTCAGTTTCTCTCCAGCTGGAGGTTCTACCAAGAATAAGTTCCCCAGCTTCACGGAGCTCTGAGGATTGCAGCCGCCTCCAAGAATCCATTAAATGAGTTCCTCGGACTCATTTTGAAAGTATTTCCAAGGTTATTGAACAGAGAAGCTCTCTGGAAGGAGCCTTCAGGGAGCCGTGAGAAAGGGAAGGAGCCTTCACCGGCCGTGTTTTCTTTCAAGGCAGTGCCTTGCCCGAGCTCTGCCCTTAAGCGCACTTCCAGGGTGGTTTCAAAGAGGAAGTGAAGACTCTTCCTGGTACTGGAGACGGCCCCACCCCTCGAAGGATCCCCGGCTCCAGCCTCCCCAGCTGTTAAGTCTCGTGGAAGAGGCAGCAGCTGCAGCTGCTTTTGAGTTTCTCCGTGTTGGAAGCTCTGCTCTGACCCCTTCATGGGAACCATCGAAGGCAGAGTCAGACTCCGCCACCTCCCGCTGGCCTCACTACCCTTTTGCACCTGGCCTCCAGTATTCGCCATCAGCTGACGGCCCATCTCACTTCCATTCTCCCCATTAACTTTTTTGTGGCCGTCTCCTCGCTGAGTTCTGGTTTGAATAGCTCAGTCCATTTGAAGTGTTTGGGTTGGATGAATACATAGAAGCACCCGCAGCCTCCCTCCCAGCTCTGCAGCTAGCTCAGCGTGTGGCATCTGTCTTAGTTCGGGCTGCCACAGCAAAGCACCCCAAACAGGATGGCTGGGACAAAAGATGTTGACTCTTACAGTTCTGGAGTCCAGAAGTCCAAGATCAAGGTGTCTCAGGGCTTCCTCCTCCTGAGGTTTCCTTCCGTGGCTTGTAGGTGCCGCCTTCTCCCTGGCTCCTCCTGTGGTCATCCGTTTATGTGTACCTGCATACGTACCTCCAGTTCTTTTTCTTTTCTTTTCTTTTCTTTTTTTTTTTTTTGACACCCAGGCTGGAGTGCAGTGACACGATCTCTGCTCACTGCAACTTCCACTTCCCAAGTTCAAGCAATTCTCCAGCCACAGCCTCCCAAGTAGCTGGGATTTCAGGCATCCACCACTGTGCCCAGCTCCTTTCTGTATTTTTAGTAGAGATGGGGTTTCACCATGTTGGCCAGGCTGGTTTCGAACTCCTGACCTCAGGTGATCCACCCACCTTGGCCTCCCAAAGTACTGGGATTACAGGCGTGAGCCACCGCACCCGGCTTTATCTCAGGTTCTTATAAGGACAGCAGTCAGACGGGATTAGGGCTCTTCCTCATGATGTCATTTTCACTTAATTACCTCTGGACAGGCCCTGTCTCCATATAGAGTCACACTCTTGAGTACTGGAGGTTAGGGCTTCAGCATAGGAGTTAAGAGGGACACAGTTCAGCTGATAACAGCTTCTGCAGACACCCTTCCATCAGTCGTAGCCCAGTGTGTTTGACTTAGGGTAGGTGGTGGCACCACCCAATTACAGTGGTGGTGGCATTCAGCAGCAGCTCAGAAGGTTCCAGAAGCATTCCTCCAAAAGCGAGGGGAAATAGTGCCTCTGGCTAATGGAGGGACCCATCACCGCCAGGCAGGGCTGCTTTGATCATGTTTAGCCGCTTTGTGGCTGAGTAGAGATCCTCCCTTCTTCCTGTCCACATAATTAATGAGGGACTTCAAAGGCTTGAGGCTTTTCTGCTCCAATCAATTATTCAGATTGGCACATCCAAAGGTCTCCAAACAGGAAATAGAGAGGAAACAGATTGCTAAGTGGTTATGATGGAGACTAAATGAATTACTTGTTAACCACCCATGTCTGATCTGGTAGTGTCTGTGCAAGCCGGGATAGCTGCTGAGGGTACACTCGCCATCAAACATGGGAGGGGAAGGGCAGGGTGGGATCAGTTTCACTCTCAGAAACACCGCAGTTTCTCCCTTTTCAGGATCAGTAATCACCCGTATATTGTCAGTTGTGACTGCAAACTTCAGAAGGACTCAGACTGGAAAGTCTTGGCATCCACACTGGGGTTTGGGCTGTGGGAGCTGTGCTCCAAGTGAGCCTGGGGACTGGGGACTGTGGTCCCAGCCCTGGACTTGATGATGGGCGTGTCCCTGTCCTGGGGGGGTGCAGCGTCACTTTACCACTCCCATTTGGGGTCACGTGTTAACAGCATCCATGAGAAGCGAGGTGGTATAGATAAAAGCCAGGGAAGTGTGGTTTTCGTGTTACTGAAAATAATGCTATGAGATGGACGATTGCGGAAGCTTCAGGGTAGATCATGGAGCTCATCACGGTATTTGATATGGTTTGGCTGTGTCCCCACCCAAATCTCATCTTGAATTGTAGCTCCCACAATTCCCCACATGTCGTGGGAGGGACCCGGTGGGAGATAACTGAAACATGGGGGTGGTCTCCCCCATACTGTTCTCGTGGTAGTGAACAAGTCTCAGATCTGACGGTTTTATAAGGGGAAACCCCTTCAGCTTGGCTCCCATTCTCTCTTGCCTGCCGCCATGTAGGACATGCCTTTTGCCTTCCATCATGATTGTGAGGCCTCCCCAGCCAGGTGGAACTGTGAGTCAATTAAACCTCTCTTCTTTGTAAACTACCCAGTCTTGGGTATGCCTTTATCAGCAGCGTGAAAACTGACTAATGCAGTATTCCTCTTTACGTTGCTTTCTGTTTGCAATTTTCTATGAGAAAAGAAACTTGAACGTTTTACAAATATATGATAATGCCTACTTCTGCTTCAACGTCTACTTGTGGCCAAGATGGAGACACAGAGATCAGACTTACCTTTCCTCAAGAAACAACCAAAAGATCAGGCAAAATACATAAAGCAATAGGTTTTACAACCAGACACCAGGTAATAAATGAAAGTGATCGCTAAAGCATGAGAAACAGATGGGATGAGCCCTATACTTTCCCCAGCTTCATGCACTGAACGTTTCCAGGCTGTGGGACAGGGAGAGGGAACCCAGGCAGAGATTGGAAGAACAGCCACAGTGAAGAAATTGAGGCTGGGCATGATGGCTGATGCCTGCAATCCTAGCACTTTTGGAGGCCAAGGCAGGAAGATCACTTGAGGTCAGGAGTTCGAGACCAGCCTGGCCCGTATGGTGAAACCCCATCTCTACTAAAACTACAAAAATTAGCCAGGCATAGGGGCTGGTGTCTGTAGTCCCAGGTACTTGGGAGGCTAAGGCAAGAGAATCGCTTGAACCCTGGAGGTGGAGGTTGCAGTGAGCCGAGATCACGCCACTGACTCTAGCCTGGGTGACAGAGCAAGACTCCATCTCAAAAAAAAAAAAAATACGAAAAGTAGCTGGGCGTGGTGGCAGGCACCCGTAGTCCCAGCTATTCAGGAGGCTGAGACAGGAGAATTGCTTACACCGAGGAAGTGGAGGTTGCAGTGAGCTGAGATCATGCCATTGCACTCCAGCATCACAGCAAGACTCAGTCTCAAAAAAAAAAAAAAAAAAAAAAAAGAAGGAAAAAAGGAAATTGAGTTGAGAGAGTCAGGGAGGCCTGGGCAGCCAGATTTCACAGGGAAGAGGAAACAGCTGCACACAGAAGCCTGGGTAACTGCAGATACCCTGCAAGTTTCTGACGAGGGCTGGTTGGTGCATGGGAGAGAAGCAGCCAGTGTCTCCACCTCCACAGGGCTGGGGTGCTGCCTTTTTCCACCCACCAGACTGAAAAAAGCCTTGTAATCCATGGAGTGTAGTGTAGAGTATTACTCAGAAGGGCCTTGCCTCTGTGGAGCGGAACAATCGGTCCCAGCCTAAAAATGACTTGGGTCCCACCTAACAAATCTTTTTTTTTTTTTTTTTTTTAAGATATGGAAGGGGCCAGGCACAGTGGTTCATGCTCGTAACTCTGGCACTTTGTGAGTCCAAGGCAAGCAGATCACTTGAGGTCAGGAGTTTGAGACCAGCCTGGCCAACATGGTGAAACCCCGTCTCTACTAAAAATACAAAAAAAAAAAAAAAAAGAGCCAGGCGTCATGGTATGTGCCTGGAGTCCCAGCTACTCAGGAGGCTGAGGAGTAAGAATTGCCTGAATCTGGGAAGCTGAGGTTGCAGCGAGCTCAGATTGTGCCATTGCACTCCAGCCAGAGCAACAGAGTGAGATTCCATCTCAAAAAATAAATAAATAGGCCAGGCGCAGTTGCTCACACCTGTAATCCCAGCACTTTGGGAGGCCGAGGCAGGCAGATCACAAGGTCAGGAGTTCGAGACCAGCCTGGCCAACCTGGTGAAACCCATCTGTACTAAGAAATACAAAAATTATCAGGGCATGGTGGTTGGGTGCCTGTGATCCCAGCTACTTGGGAGGCTGAGGCAGGAGAATTGCTTGAACCCGGGAAGCAGAGGTTGCAGTGAGCCGAGACTGTGCCACTGTACTCCTGCCTGGGTAGCAAAGCAAGACTCTGGCAAGAAAGAAAGAAAGGAAAGAAGAAAGAAAGAGGGAGGGAGGAAGGGAGAGGAGGGAAAGGAAGGAAAGGAAAGATATGAAAGGATCAAACTGCTTTCAGTTTACTTAACTACACCCAGAGCAAAGCTCAAGACCAGAATACAGAACTACCCAGCACCCCCAACAAGTACAAATTATGATATCTGGCATCCATTCAGAAATTCCCAGTCTTGCAAGGAAGCAGGAAAATACAGCCCGTGAGGAAGAGAGAAATCCATTATCGAAATTGACTGGGGATTAACACAGATGTTAGAGTTAGCAGACAAGGATATTAAAAGAATCATTAAAACTGTATTCCATATGTCCAAAAAGTTAAATATAAACACGGAAGACGTTTTTAAAGCCCACTGGAATGTACATTTTTAAATGGTTAATATGACAAATTTTGTTGTGTGTATTTTAACAGAAAGCATTTCCTTAGATTTTAACCCAAATCAAACTTCCAGGGATGAAAACCACAATGTGTGAGCTGACAGATACACATGATAAGTTGAGGGTAGATTCAATGTTACAGGAGAAAGGAGTGGTGAACTCAGAGAAGTCGGAATAGATACTATCCTGAGTGAAACACAGAGCAAAATAATTTTTTTTTTTTTTTTTTGAGAGGGAGTCTCACTCTGTCGCCCAGGCTGGAGTGCAATGGCACAATCTGCCTCCCGGGCTCAAGCGATTCTCCCTGCCTCAGCCTCCCCAGTAGCTGAAACTACTGCAGCTCAGCTTCCAACAGCCCAATATACATGTAAGGGGAGTCCCTGAAGAGTGGTTGTAGGGGGAGGGTAGAAAAAATATTTGAAGGCCGGGCGCGGTGGTTCACGCCTGTAATCCCAGCACTTTAGGAGGCCAAGGTGGGCAGATCAGTTGAGGTCAGGAATTCAAGACCAGCCTGGCCAACATGGTGAAACCCTGTCTCTACTCAAAATAAAAAAAATTAGCCAGGCGTGGTGGCAGGCGCCTGTAGTCTTAGGTACTTGGGAGGCTGAGGCAGGAGAATCTTTTGAACTTGGGAGGCAGAGGTTGCAGTGAGCCAAGATTGTGCCACTGCACTCCAGCCTGGGTGACTGATCGAGACTCTATCTCAAAAAAAAGAAAAAAAAGGGAAAATATTTGAAGTAATAATGATGTAACTTTTTCCAGACAGAAACACACCCAGGCACATAGTATTCAAATTGCTCAGAATTAGAGATAAAGACAAATATGTTCAAAGTAGTCCTGTGGGGATAGAAGGACACATGACACATGAAGGAGAAAGAGAAGGAATTGTCAGAAACCATGAGAATGAGAAGGTCGTGGACAAATACCTTTAAAGTATTGAAAGAGAGGAAAAAACAGAATGATTCAACAGAATTATTTCAATAGAATTCCAACAGAATTATTCAAACAGAATTATTTCAACAAAGGTGAAATAAAGACTTCTGAAAAATACAAAAGATTTAATCATTTGTCACCAGCAGGTTAGGTACACATTAAGGAATGTGAAAGGTCGTCTTTAGGATAAAAAGAAAGCGGGTCAGGTGCGGTGCCTGTAATCCCAGCACTTTGGGAGGCCGACGCGGGTGGATCACGAGGTCAAGAGATGAGACCATCCTGACCAACATGGTGAAACCCCGTCTCTACTAAAAATTCAAAAATTAGCTGGGCGTGGTGGCACACGTCTGTAGTCCCAGCTACTCGGGAGGCTGAGGCAGGAGAATCGCTTGAACTCGGGAGGTGGAGGTTGCAATGAGTCAAGATCGTGCCACTGCACTCCAGCCTGGGTGCTAGAGTGAGACTCTGTCTGAAAAAAAAAGAAGGAAGCGACCACAGATGGCAATACATCAAGGAGCGAAGGACTTCGCTGCATGGCCATATATGTAAAATTCATTTTGTTTATTCCTTTCAAAAGATAACTGCCTTGAGGCAGAAAACTCCATGTAGCTTGGGGGTTACGACATGGAGAGATGATTGGTGTGATAACAGTGGCACACAGTCTAGGAGGGGGAGAGTGCCAGCGTACTGTACTACTGTCCACGAACTGGTAGAACATCACTCATTATAAGCAGTGATCAGTTAAGGGTGTCTGCTATAAATATAAGTTCTAAAGCAACTGCTGAAATAACAAAACAAAGAATAACAGCTGATAAGATGACAGAGGAAATAAAATGGAATCATAAACAATTAGGAACCCAAGGGCCAGGCGCGGTGGCTCATGCCTTGTAATCCCAGCACTTTGGGAGGCCCAGGTGGGTGGATCACGAGGTCAGGAGTTTGAGACCAGCCTGGCCAACATAGTGAAACCCTGTCTCTACTAAAAATACAAAAAAATTAGCCAGGTGTAGTGGCGGGCGCCTGTTGTCCTGGCTCCTCGGGAGGCTGAGGCGGGAGAATCGCTTGAACCCGGGAGGTGGAGGTTGCAGCAAGGTGAGACCGCGCCATTGCATTTCAGCCTGGTTGACGGAACAAGACTCCATCTAAAAAAAAAAAAAAAAAAAAAAAAAAAAAAAATTATCAACCTGAAAGAAGGCAGAAAATGAGAGAATGTGGGGGTGGGCAAAATATACATGGGACAAATTAAAAGCAAAATGGAAAGAGGACAGAGTTAAATTTCTTGTCAGCGATCACATTAAATGTACGTGATATAAACACCCCCATATAGGGCAGAACTTTCAAGTTGAATAAATGCTGACTTCCAAGGAGCACCATTTAATTATAAAGATACAAAAGTGTTAAAAGTAAAAAGGTGGAAAGGTATATACCACATTAATACTAATCCAAAGAAAACTGGGATGATGATATTAGTATCAAAGTAGATTTTAGAACAAAGAATGTTAGCAGTGGTAAAGAAGGTTTTTTCATTATGGTAAAATGGTCAGTTCCCTGACATTAAAAACACTAAACATTTATGTACCTTATAACAGAACCTCAAAATACATGAAGCAAAAAATAGATCTGCAAGGAAAAACAGATAAAACTACAAGTATAATCACCTGTTCCTCTGTAACTGATAGAAGTATACAGAAAGCCAGCCAGGATACAGGAAACCATGAACAAACCCATCAACCAGATTGACTTAACTTACAGTTGTGGAAAGAACCCTCTGTGCTTTCTTTTCAAGTGTACTTGCAATGGTTATTAAGGTAAACCATGTTTTACTCCATAAAACAAGTCTCAATAAATTCAGAACCATTCAAGCCATATAGATGTGTGCTCTCACCAAAATGGAATCATATTAGAAACCAATAAGAGAAAGAACTCAATAAAATCCCCCAAATATTAGGAAAGTAAATAATAGTATTTTAACTAACACCTGGATTAAAGTAGAAATCAAACGGGAAATTAGAAAATATTTGAAGCGGCCGGGCGTGGTGGCTCATGCCTGTGATCCCAGCACTTTGGGAGGCCGAGGGGGGTGGAACATGAGGTCAAGAGATTGATTGAGACCATCCTGGCCAACATGGTAAAACCCCTTTTCTATTAAAAATACAAAAATTAGCTGGTTGTGGTGGCATGCGCCTGTAGTCCCAGCTACTTGAGAGGCTGAGGCAGGAGAATCACTTGAACCTGGGCGGCGGAGGTCGAAGTGAGCTGGGATCACACCACTGCACTCCAGCCTGGTGACAGAGCAAGACTCTGTCTCAAAAAAGAAAAGAAAATATTTGAACCAAATGAAAATGGAAGTACAACATATCAAAATGTGTGGGATGCAACTCAAGTGTCTGTAAGGGAACATTTCTAGCACTAAATGCCCATCCTAGAACAGGAGAAAGGCCTTAAATCAGTGCTTCAGCCTCTACCTTGAGAATCTAAAAAACAAAGAGCAAATCAAAACCAACGTAAGGCCGAGTATGATGGTTCACGCCTGTAATCCCAGCACTTTTGGAGACCAAGGTGGGAGGCTCACCTGAAGCCAGGAGGTCAAGACCAGGCTGGGCAATATAGTGAGACCTCTATCTCTACAAAAAGTTAAAAAGTAGCTGGGTGTGATGGTGCACATCTGCAATTCTAGCTACTCAGAAGGGTGAAGTGGGAACATCACTTGAGCCCAGGAGTTCGAAGCTACAGTGAGCTAGGATTGCACCACTGCACTCCAGTCTGGGCAACAGAGTAAGACCCCATCTCAACAACAGTAAGAAGGAAGCAGAAGAAATGAAGTAATTAAGATCCCAGCAATCAGTGAAATAGAAAATAGAAAAACAATCAAGGAAAATGGAGAAATCAAAAGCTCGTTCTTTGGCAACATCAATAAAACGGATGCACTTTGGGAGACCAAGCTGGGCAGATGGCTTGAGCTCAGGAGTTGAGACCAGCCTGGGCAACATGGCAAAACCTTGTCTCTACTAAAATACAACTTAGCCATGCATGGTGGCACATGCCTGTAGTCCCAGCTACTTAGGACACTGAAGCAGGAAGATGGATTGAGCCTCAGAGGTCAAGGCTCCAGTGAGCTGTGATCACACCAGTGCACTTCAACCTGGGTGATAGAGTGAAACCATATCTCTGAATGAGTGAATGAATGAAGAAACCTCTAGCCAGGCAGATCCAGAAGGAGAAAGGAGAAGGCACATAACCTGTAGCAGAAATGAGAGAGGAGGAATACTACAGATTCCCGCTCCGTTGAATTTCCTTTGCCCTTTATCAGAAGCCCGATGTTCACATGTGGGCGGGGGGAGCTGTCTCTGCACTCTCTCTTCTGTTCCGTTATCTACTTGTCTAGCTTGGTGCCACTGTTTGATTACTGTATCTTTATAATAAGTCTTGGAATCAGATTGAGTGAGACCTCCAACTTTGTCCTTTTTTTTTTTTTTTTTTTTTAATGGTGTCTCGCTCTCCTGCCCAGGCTGGAGTGCAGTGGTGCAATCTCGGCTCACTGCAGCCTCCGCCTTCCGGGTTCAAGCAATTCTCCTACCTCAGTCTCCCGAGTAGCTGGGACTACAGGCACTTCACTCTATAGAGCAATTGGGAGAAACCGAGTCTTCCACCACAAAACCTAAACCTCTTCATTTATTAGATCTTCCATCTCTCTCAGCCATGTTTTAATGCTTTCAGTGTACAGGTCTTACAAATCTTTTGTTATATTTATTCCTAGTTTGTCTTTTTTGAAGATATGGTAGAGGTATTTTTGAATTTCTGTTTGTGATCATTTTTTGCTAATATATAGAATTACCCTCTGGGGTGTCCAGGGGATCCAGGATATTCTGATCCACTTGAATTGCAACCTCAAGCTGAGTGGGTCACACCTGTAATCCCAGCACTTTGGGAGGCTGAGGTGGGTGGGTCACTTGAGGTCCGGAGTTCAAGACCAGCCTGGTCAACATGGTGAAACCCCGTCTCTACTAAAAATACAAAAATCAGCTGGGCATGGTGGTGCACACCTCTAGTCCCAGCTGCTCAGGAGGCTGAGGCAGGAGAATTGCTTGAACACAGAAGGCGGAGGCTGCAGTGAGCTGAGATTGTGCAGTCATACCACTATACTCAAGCCTGAGTAACAGAGTGAGACTCTGTCTCAAAAAAAAAAGGAGCAACCCCCAGAATATCAGTGGTCTGGGAAGGGAGAAGGGCTGTTTTGTGTCAGGACTCTTGTTTTTGAGTCTGATCATGTACCGTCTGGGCAGTGGGCACTGTCTTCTGTTTTGGGGAGAGGTTACATTGCATGTCCTCCTTGGAGGACAGCTCATCAGTTCCTATAAAAATGATCGATGCAGATGCCCTCTGGCTCAGCCTCTGTGCTTCCAGGACTTGACCCCACAGCTCCGCTTGTCCAGCTGTGTCCCCAGGGTCAGGTGGGCCACGGAGCACCGGTGCGGGGAGTGCCACGCCGCTGTCAGAAAGCTGAGGTGGCTCTGGGTGTCCTGCTAGGGAACGGTCTCCTAAGTAAGTGATTTGAGGGGAAAAAAGCCAGGAGCTGACAGAATATTAGCAATGTTGCTATTCATGGCAGAAGCAGCAGCGTGGTGCAGGGAAACTCTCTGAATGCTCTCTGCATTGTTTCTTTTGGTAAAGCTAAAAGTGTTATGGGCCAGACACGGTGGCTTACGCCTGTAATCCCAGCACTTTCAGAGGCCAAGGCAGGCATGAGGTCAGTAGTTCGAAACCAGCCTGGCCAACATCTCGAAACCCCATCTCTACTAAAACTACAAAAATTAGCTGGGCATGGTGGCGAGCACCTGTAATCCCAGCACTTTCGGAGGCCAAGGTGGGCAGATCACTTGAGGTCAGGAGTTAAGAGACCAGCCTGGTCAACATGGCGAAACCCTGTCTTTGCTAAAAATACAGAAATTAGCTGGGCCTGGTGACACATTCCTGTAATCCCAGCTACTCAGGAGGCTGAGGCATGAGAATTGCTTGAGCCTGGGAGGCTGAGACTCCAATGCGCTGAGATCACACCACTGCACTCCAGCCTGGGTGACACAGTAAGACTCTGTCTTAAAAAAAAGAAAAAAGAAAAAAAAATTGACTGGGTGTAGTGGTGCATGCCTGTAGTCCCAGCCATTCAGGAGGCTAAGGCAGGAGGATCACTTGAGCCAGTCTGGGCAACAAAGTAAGAGAAAAGAAAGAGACACAGACAGAAAGAGAGAGAGAGAAAGAGAGAAAGAAAGGGGAAGAAAGAGAAAGAACAAAGAGAGAGAGATCAGGCTGCACGTATGTGCTTATAACTGCTTTATTCATAATTGCCAAAAACTGGATGCAACCTGGATGCGTGACTAGTCAAACAAACTGTGACATATTCAGACAATGAAATAGTATTTAGCCATGAAAAGAAAGGCGCTATGAAGCCATAAAAAAAGAAATGAGGTATTGAGCCACAAAAGACATGGAGGAAACTTAAATCCGTATCATTAAGCAAAAGAAGCTAACCTAAGCAGGCTGCGCTGAAAACCTGTGGTTTACGGCAGCCGCCTTCATCAGCCAGCTCAGCTAGATGGTCCAGAGCACCTGCTGCAGCTTCTCCGTCAGCACTGCCTGCCTCACCTTGCATTTCATTTTATGTTATGGAGATGGCGTCTTTCCTTACACCTCATGAACAGCCTCGGCTAGCCTCAGACTTGTCGTCTGCAGCTTCCTCCCCTCTCAGCCTTCACAGATTGAAGAGAGTTAGGGCGTTGCTGTGGGTTAGGCTTCGGCTGAAGGGAATGTTGTGACCAGCTTGATTTTCTCTCCAGACCACTGAAACTGTCTCCATTTCAGCAATGAGCATGCTTCGCTTTCTTATAATTTGTATGTTCACTGGAGTAGCGCCTTTTTTTTTTTTTTTTTTTGAAGCAGGGTCTCACTCTGTCACCCAGGCTGGAGTGCGGTGGCGTGTTCATACCTCTCTGCGGCCTCAGACTCCTGGGCTGGAGTGATCCACTCCCTCAGCCTCTGGAGTAGCTTGGACTAGAAACACACGCCACCATGTCAGCTGATTTATTGTTTATTTTTTGTAGAGATGGGGTCTCACTATGTTGCCCAGGCTGCTCTCAAACTCCAGGGCTCAAGCGATCCTCCCACCTTGGCCTCCCAAAGTGCGGATATTACGGGCATGAGCTGCCACGCCCAGCCCAGAGTAGCACTTTTAATTTCCTTCAAGATCTTTTCCTTTACGTTCACAACTTGGCTGTCTTTGGCACAGAAAGCCTCGCTTTCAGGCTGTCTCGGCTTTCAGCACGCCTTCCTCACTAAGCTTCAGCATTCCTAGCTTTTGATTTAAAGTGAAAGATGTGTGTCTCTTCCTTTCGCTTGAACACTTACAGGCCATTGTGGGGTTATTAATTGGCCTCATTTAAATAGCTCTGTGTCTCAGGGAAGAAGGAGGCCCACGCAGAGGGAGAGAGATGGAGGCGTGGACGGTCGGTGGAGCAGTCAGAACACACAACATTTATCCGTTACATTCGCCATCTTATTTGAGTGTGTTTTATGGCACCCCAAAACAATTCCAATAGTAGCTTCAAAACGTATGAATCACAGATCATCGTAACAGAAAGTTTGGAATATTGTGGGGATTATCCAACATGTGACACAGAGACAAAGTGAGCATGTGCCATAGGGAAAATGGTGCTGATGGGCTGACTCCACTTGGGGCCACTGCAGACCTTCAATTTGTTATAAAAAAAAAAAAAAAAAAAAACAAAAACTACTGGGCATGGTGGCTCACGCCTGTAATCCCAGCACTTTGGGAGGCCGAGGCAGGTGGATCACCTGAGGTCGGGAGTTCGAGACCAGCCTGTCCAACATGGAGAAACCCCGTCTCTACTAAAAATACAAAATTAGCCAGGCGTAGAGGGGCACACTTGTAATCCCAGCTATTCGGGAAGCTGAGGCAGGAGAATCGCTTGAACTCGTGGAGGTTGCAGTGAGCTGAGATCACGCCATGGGGTGAAAGGCGGGGCACAGGCATTGCTGGGCAGTGGCGATCTTCTTTATGGCACTGGAGGGGGTACAGGGTGTTATAAATGCGCTAAAACCAACAAATAAACAATACCAAGAGGGAAACCGCTGACTGTGGATTTAGTTAATTCTAATATGTCAGTACCGGTTCATGAATTGCAACAAATGTAGCCGACTAATGCAAGGTATTACTAACAGGAGCCTGGGGGAAGGGCGAGGAGAGGGAATATGGGAACTCTGAACTTTCTGTGTAGTTTTTCTGTAAATCAAAAAATGTTCCAAAATAAAAAGTCTTGGTTAAAATATGATGAGGTACGTCCTTGCAAGCTTTGACTCATGGTGGAATACAGAACAGGAGAACCTGTCATCTGAGAGATTGGAACAGGTGTTAAAGAGGCCGCTCTAGAACCTTCCCTGAAGCTCCACTGTGGGTGATGGTCAGAGCACCCATTGACCTTTGAGGCCATTTGAGACTGGACCCCCTTTGGGGCCCATCAAAGCCAAGCTTTTAGGAGGTGCATGGAATGTTCCAGAAGTGGTTGGAGGGTCAAGGAGGTACATGTGATCTCCTATCAGGAGGGGAGGGTTGCCGACATAGTGTTTTTTCCTCCGTGCAGTTCTGGGGATAGGGGCAGACTTGGGATTTCCTCCCTAATCAGCACAGGCTGCTCCTCCCTTCTGCCTCCCCCAGAAGAGAAGGCCAGGCAAGCCTGTCACCCCCAGTATTCAGCAATGAAAAGAAATGAGCTATCAAGCCGTAAATGAGGTATTGAGCCACAGAAGACATGGAGGAAACCTAAATCATTAAGCAAAAGAAGCTAACCTAAACTGGGGGCTTCCTGCAGCCAGTGATCCCATCCAGGCAGCCACCCCAGGCCATTTCCAGTTCTCTTCCATGCCTTGATTCAGATTGCTGCTGGCTTCCTGTCCACCAGGCCTGTAGCCTCTTCTGCGGCACACGCACCCCAGAATCACCAGTTGGAAGTGAGCTGATCCAGATCCTACCTGGATGAGAAGTGACTTCTGACGTGACTGGGCTCTTATTCACTAAGGGGGGGTGTCAGCTAATGCAGGGATATACCACACATTCTGACTTCAACCCTGTCACGCAGATCGTCACTGGAAGCCCTAGTGGCGGAGCAGAAGCAAACCTCCAATACTGTCTGGTTCTGATGTGTGTTCCCCCAGAGAGGGGAAGCGTCTTGCTGAAGGTCGCACAGCCCTTGGTGAAAGGGCCCAGGTGCTGGGGTCCTGACCCTGAATGGATGTGCATCCCACTGCTGCACCTCACGTGGCTGAGTGCTCCAGTGACCGAGCAGTCAGGACAGGAGCTGGGAATGGCGGGGGCTGCTGGGAATGGTCACAGCTGAGTTGTGTCCCTCCAAAATCCATGTGTTGAAGTCCCAATCCCCAGTACTTCAAATGGGACTGTATTTAAAGACAGGGTCTTTAAAGAGACGATTAAGGTCAGGCTGGGCACAGTGGCTCACTCCTGTAATCCCAGCACTTTGGGAGGCCAAGGCAGGCGGATCGTTTGAGGTTAGGAGTTCGAGAAATGTTGACCAACATGGTGAAACCCCAAAAAAAATGAGCCTGGCATGGTGGCAGGCATCTGTAGTCCCAACTACTTAGGAGGCTAAGGCAGGAGAATTGCTTGAACCTGGGAGATGGAGGTTGCAGTGAGATGATACCGCACCATTGCACTCCAGCCCGGATGACAGAGCAATACTGTCTCAAAAAAAAAAAAAAAAAAAAAGATGATTAAAGTCAAGTGAGGGCATTAGGGTGGGCCCTAATCCCAAATCACTGTGTCCTTAGGAGGGGATTAGGACACAGACACGCACAGAGGGGTGACCATGAGGACACGGGGCCCATGCCTCCAAGGCAAGGGGCCTCAGGTGGAGCCAACGCTGAGACACCTTGCTCTCGGACCTCAGCCTCCAGCCTGTCTGGTTTAAGCCGCCCCGTCTGTGTGTTCTGCTAGGACAGCCCCAGCTGATGACTAGAGGCTTCTGGAACTGGGTCCAGCTTAGAGGCCAGGTGGGCACAAGAGTCGCCCTCCGTCCTGAGACATGCACGTAAGCAAAACGTCCCAACGGCAGCTGGATGCAGCAACTCCCTTGCTCCCCGGGCTGTGTCCATCACTGGCCACCTGCGCCGAGGAGAACTCTTGAGCTGAGGGTTTAATGACGCCCAGCAACAAGCCCCTGAGGCAGCCCACGGAGCCCCGGCAGCTTGCTCAGGGTCAGCCTCTGCCTGTGTCATCCTGGGTGGAAAGTGACGGATTGCTTCCTAGATGATGCCTGGAGATCAGAGCCTGGGAAATGAGGCATCTGATCCCCTTGCAGAGTTAATCGCTTGCTGTTGGGATTAATTTTTCAGTTGTTGTCAAGTTGAAGCACTCGATAAATGACTCGCCGTGACATGGGACATGCAGGAACTAAATTGAGCTATAAATCTCCCTGAGCTTAGCACGAAAGTGATCCAGGGCCCTGCTGGGCTGGCACTGGAAGCACCCACCTCCCGAGGCTTGGCCTGGGCTGGAGGCACCCGGGCGTTCTCTCAGGGTCTCTCCTCCGAGGAAAGGCTCACCTGCTGCTGGCCTGTCTGTGCGTGTGTTCACAGGCAGCCTGGCTGTACCTGGGAAATGCTGTCTGCCCCTTCCAACTGTCACCTCACCTGCTCATATGATTCTTCGAGGACGAGGTCAAGGCCCGCTCCTCCGTGCTGCCCTCCTGGGAATCACTCTGACCTCAGGCATTGTCGCTGGTAAATGTGGTCTCGGGAAGTGCCTGGAATTACTCATCGCACTTCAGCTTCGTCCATGCTCTCCAGTAAAATGTACAGACCCGAGGAGCGGGGAAGCCTAGGCCCCCACCAGCTTTCCTGGGCCTCAGGCTGGGAAGCTGGCAGCACAGCCTTGGTGAATAGAGGGTCTCGCTCCCCAGCCCACTGGCCTCAAGGCCATACAGAGGGGTCCCAGGCTGGCACTCCTGACTGTGCCCACTCACAGAACCCACAGTCCAGGCCTGCAGGGGTTTAGCATCACTCCAGGCCAGGGGCCAGGTGGACGAGCAGAGACGCCACGTCCCCAGGTGGGGCCCACAGCTGGGGCTGAGTGGGATATGGGGCGGGGCTGTGCGTCGTGTTGAGGGAGCGTGTTTAATTGAGTGTGTTGGTACAAAGACGTAACTAGTGAATCGTTGTAGAATTAAAGCTCTATTCATGCTCCTGCTTCGTGGAGGCTTGGGAATTTGAGTGAAAAAAACCCACTGAGTCAGCCTGAGGAAGCAGCGCCTGCCTGGAGTGCGGGCCATGGCAAGCATCACGCCGGGGCTGCCGCGGCCAGGGGGAGATGCCAGGCACGTGGCCACCATCAGAGCCGAGACGCTGGGGCGAAAGTCAGGTGCGGCATTCTGCATGCGGTAGGAATTTTTGGAGAATTCTGCCCATGAATTTAAAATAAGAGGTCGGGCTCCACACCCCAGCTGGGAGAAGGGGCAGGGGGCAGCGGGCAGGGGGCAGCAGGCAGCGGGCAGGGGGCAGAGCAGAGACTCCGTAGTCCCCGGCCTCCCTCCCAAGGCCTCGGGAAAGAGCCTTAGACACTTCTTTGAAGCTGAAAGAGCCATATCGTAGGCAACACCAAGGGAACTTTCTAGATGTGTTTGTTTTCTTCCTCAAAAAGAACATTTGCTGCAGCTGACACTAGCAGAGTGGGCACATGTTAAAAATGTGGACCCCCGGTGATACCCCCAGGAAAGAGCAGGGATGAGGTCCCGGGGGTGTGGGAGGGGTCACTGGAGCCCCTCGGCCCTCCACGCTCGGCCATCGGGGGCATCGCCTTCTCAGTGCCACTAGACCTTCCTGGAGAGCACCTGTCACTGCGGGGCGGCTGTGTGGGTCCACGTGTGACTGCTCATGAGGCTGGACAGGTGGCCTCTCTGGAGTCGTCGGTCCATGCCACGATGTTTCTTAGGCCAGCTCCATGGAGGCCCAGACTCACATTCCCACCACCTCAGGCCCTCCTAGAATGTGCTCTGTCCTGAGGTCCAGCCGCTGACCACCACCCACCCCCCCAGGGCCCAGGACAGAAGGAAGGTTTGGGTGCTGTGCCTACAGGGTGTACCCCCTTCCCCGCCGTGCCCTTCCCCAGGATTCTCCCTCATCTGGGACCCTCGCTAACAGCATCACTCAGGTCCTAGCCCACTGACCCAGGAGGATCCGGGACCAAACTCGAGCCGACCCCACGGATGTGGTTTTTCCTCCTGAACGGAGGCCTCAGCAGCAGATGAGGTTTTCACTGAGCGGCAGCACACTGGGAACGAGATTGGCCTTGAGTAGAAGGACCCTGGTGTATATAGTGAGGAGAAGCAGGGCCAGGGCTGTAGAATGCAGCATTTGCTGAAGACTGGAGAGCAGCCTCTGCCCTGGCCCGCCGAGGGGTACAAGTACAGCACGCCCAGCAGGGGAGGGGTGGCATCTGCTCCAAGGCTGCCTGTGCTCCCGCTCGCCCTCCGGGTAGGGAGGGTCTCCTCTGCCTAACGGACAAGGGGAGAGGGCTCTCAGGGGGCTGATGTCAGTCATGGCAGGATCTGTCCCCTCACAGAGGCACTGCTGGGAGTGGGTCTACAGCAAAGCAGCTGGGCTGCTGGGTGGGCATGGGGCGGGGGTTGGTGCCTCTCCCCCAGGGAAACAAGAACCCCGTGCAGGAGCAGGAAGAGAGGAGTCAGGCAGGGGCTGGTGGGCCTGAGCTGCTTTTGGCTTCCTGGCATCTGAGGTGGCAACCAAGCTGGCAGCGTTGTTCTGGGGGGCACTGGGGAGGCTACAGGACAGTGCCATGCGCATGGAGAGGTCTCAGCCAGGCCTGGACAGAGCCCTGACGGAGCCCAGTGGGAGACAGCCCACCTAGCCTGAGGGACCAGAGCTTCGCTATGTCTTCTGCAAGCCCTGACCTGGTGGAAAGCCCAAACGTCGAAGGGCAGTAGGAATCACGCCGGAAATGCAGTTCCAGTTCCGTTTCCTCCACCTCCTCTGTCGGTGTTAACTCTCCATAGACAAGGGCTCACCTCCAAGAGGCGTGAATTTCAACAGGACTAAAGATTCCTTCGATTTCCTAATAAATTCATCCCGTCCCAGGGACAGAGCCCTGCACCCCAGCTGCCCCATCAGGTCCCCAGTCCCTGGCTGGTGACCTTGAGTCACAGCCCAGCTGAGCTCAGCTCCTGAGAGGGGAGCAACGGCCCCTGCCTGCTCCTGGCCAGGCTGCCTCCATCACCAAAGGAGAGGACGGCAGTGACAGCGACCTCGCTTTGCAGATGTCACAGGCCGTCCTAGTTGACGTCCAGTCACCGAAGAGGAAGCAGGCAGCTCCATTTCTAAACACAGAGGAGTGCCTTTATGACCCATTGAGGCCTTGTTTTTAAGGGCCATTCACTAGAGGGATGAGTGTGACTGTGGGCTCGGGGTGAGAGAGGCAGAATCAACTTGAAAAGGCGTGTGTGAGCGCGTGCATACGCGTGGCCGCTGCACCTCATCCGTGTCTGGAAGGGATGCCTTCGGCTAAGCCAGCCTGGAACCCTTTGCTCCGTGCACTGGTAACTGGGGGCTGTGGTGCTTTCGGTCTGTGATAAGTACCTCTGTAAGTCAGACTGTGGCTGCAGGGTCCGTGTGGTCAGCATAAGGTTGCACGCCGGGCACCCCAGTGTACACAGCTGTGCCTGGGAATCCGTTTCCTGCGGCTCTGTGGCTGGAACAACAGAGGTGTGGTCCCTGACAGTTTGGGGACCAGCTTTCTGAAGTACGGTGTCAGCGGGGCCATGCTCTCTGGGAAGGCCCTGGGGCAGGAGCCCTTCCTACTCCTCCAGCATCTTCCTGCTCCCAGCGGCTGCCGGAACCCCCTGGTGCCCCTTGGCTGGCGGCAGCGGCCCCCATCCCTGCATCTGTCCTCACCTGGCCTCCTTCCCACCAGGCCTGTCCACATTTTCCTCTTTTTTTGAGAACATCAGTGACTGGATGAGGATCTACCCTCATGGCCTCATCTGAACTTGATGACATCTACAAAGACCCTGTCTCCAAATAAGGTCACACTCACAGGCTGCGGGGGTTAGGACATGGGTGTAGCTTTGGGGGTAATACTTTTCAGCCCACAGCCACCCGTGACCCCAACTGCCAGGGTTCTGCACTCACATGGGGCACCCTCTCCCATACACCATACCTGCATCCTAGGGGAGAAGTGACAGCCTCCACACTCATCCCTGGGGACTTTGGAAGGGGAGGGACAGGTGTGCACACAGCCACAGCAGAGAGTGGGTGCCCGGCCAGCCTCCCACCAAGCTCTAGGTACTGCCCTGAGGACAGAGCCCAGCGGCAGGCGGGCTGAGGTCAGGAGCAGGGAAGCGGTGGGAGGACGGGATGGGACTGGGGCTGGAAGGTCCTAGAAACAGAGTCTCCCCGCCTGGGATCAGGGCAGTCCCAGGAGGAAGAGAAATCCAGCCATCCGTCGATTGCTAGAGAAGGCTGTGTGTGCACGTCTGTGTCCGAGGCTCTTTTCAGAAAGAGTGAAGTCACAGGAGAAAACTGGAAGTGTCTATTTCAAGCAGGGGGCAGCTGAGTGGAGGGGGCAGCTGAGTAGGGACAGCAGCTGCCCGCTCCAGGGGTGGCCAGTGTCTGGTCACAGCCCACGTGGGACGCTGGCAACCCCTGCTTGCCCTCCATGGGAAGGAGGGCGGAGTGAGAGGGCAGTGGCTCCCAATCTGTCCAGGACAGGCCACATATGTCAGCACCTCCTTCGCCCAGGAGGCTGATCCAGCCCAGGCCAGGCTGCACATGCCGGCCACACTCACAGCCTTCTAGGGCATTCTGTGTGGCTAGCAGGGAGACAGGATGTTTCCGGTTCTAGTTGAAACTCAGTGAGCTGATAACAAACTTATTTCCACTCTGCTTCCATGAAGCTCAGCCTCGGGCTTGCAGGGGCTTGCCAAGAACTTGCCAAGAATGCTGAAATTATCCGTCTCCGTTGTGTCTAAATGGTTATGCGGACCAAGGATTCCTTTAGCCAAGTTAATTTGCACTTGGAAGACACAGAGTAACAGCTCAGCCTTTCAAGTCAGTTATTCAAACGGGGGCCCCAGAAAAGTTGTTTTTCTTTTCAGAGTGGGTCTTTGCCTTCCTCAAGACTGAGGAATAGCTGTTTGACACCCGGACATGCCCTGCAGCTGGGATTACAGGCACCTGCTGTGTGCTGGACTGTGTGGTGACAGGTGAACAGAAGTTAAAGCAATAGGCCTGGTGCGGCACTTTGGGAGGCCGAGGAGGGTGGATCACTTGAGGTCAGGAGTTCGAGACCAGCCTGGCCAAATTGGCGAAATCCTGTCTCTACTAAAAACACAAAAATTAGCCGGGCATGGTGGCAGGCACCTGTAGTCACAGCTACTCAGGAGGCTGACGAAGGAGAATCACTTGAACCCGGGAGGAAGAGGTTACAGTGAGCTGAGATCACACCACTGCACTCCCAGCCTGGCAACAGAGCAAGACTTTGCCTAAAAAAAAAAAAAAAAATAGTAGTTAAAGCAATAAATGCAGATTTCATCTAGACTACTGCAGTAGGGGAGCAGATGAATATTGAACAGGGAGGAGACTCAGTACAGGACACGGCCCAGTTCCTAATACTGCCTGGCCAGCGGGGATTTAGGGCCCAGGAGCAGGGTGGGTGGGAGAGGATGGAAAATTCCTGAGTGGAAGCATCAAGGGTACGGGAGATTCTGGCTAAACCAACCTAACAGGATTCTTGCCACAGGCAGGCTGGGGTGAGCAGACATCCTGGGGCTGGGGGGTGAGGAGCCTGATCAAGATATCCAGGGTCAGGGGGTCTTGCTGCACCTCCTTGGCAGGGTTCTTGCTAAAGCTGGATTTGATAGGGAAGTGCGTGGATGGACTTAGGAGAAGGCCAAGGAGCCCAGTGAAGCAAAGCATCTTCATCATCTACTTGGCAAGCACAGAGCTGGCCAAGGCAGGACACCCCCCTAGAAGTTTCTGCAGCTGGAGGGACCTTGAGGGCCTGCAATGCTGGAGACACCCAAGGCCAGCAGGGAGTGGACGCCTTCTGCCCCCTTGACCGTTCCCAAGGAGGGGACCAGGACAGCCCAGCATCTGCCAAGGCCAGCAGGGCAGTGAACACCCTCCACCAAGGCCCAACAGGGGTCTGCACCGGCCCAGTCGGCAGGGAGAGTCTTCAAAGGGACTGGGCCATAGCATGAGGGTCCGGGAAGCTGGCAGGGTCTTGTTCTTAAGGAAAGGCTGCAGTGAGGCAGGAGCCTGGGCTCACGATGACTCAGAATAATAAAACACCATGCATCGGGTCTCCGTCCCTAGTTCCTGGTGCAAAACTCCTAAAACCCTTGGAATTTCCTGTCTTTTATATCTTAATGAGATGACACCTGGGGGAGACGGAGGCTAGATAGCTTCAGGATGGCAGGGGCTGGTCACCAGAAGAACCAACCACATGATTCTAGAGGAGTAGAAGGTTTAGGAAGAGGGGCTGGAGGCTGAGCTCAGTTGCCATTGACCAGTGATTAATCATCTGTGCCTTTGTATTAGAACCTCTATTAAAACTGGGCGCCGTGGCTCACACCTGTGATCCCAGCACTTTGGGAGGCTGAGGCGGGCAGATTGCTTGAGCTCAGGAGTTCAAGACCAGCCTGGGCAGCATAGGGAGACCCCATCGCTATCAAAAAAAAATTTTTTTAATAAATAAATGAAATTAAAAAAAAAAAACAGGCTGTGGCGCTTCTGAGCTGGTGGTACCCAGACGGTATTTCCCGCCGTTTCCCGCCAGCTTCTCTTCCCTGTGGGCTGTTCGGAGGTGCAGTCTCCATAGTAAACCAGTTGCCATAAGTGATGCGTGTTCCTAAGGATTGCGAATGGTTCTAGCAAATATCAGACCTGAGCAACGGTTTTGGGAGCTCTCACTCGTAGTCAGGTGCAGAAGTGCAGGTTGTCTGGGGAGCCACTGCTTGGTGACTGGCGTCTGAGGCCGGGGGAGTCCTGTGGGACTGGGTCCTTCGCCGTGGGGTCTGTGCTGACTCTGGGAGGTACTATCAGAATTGAACTGAGCAGGAGGACACCCAGCTGGTGGGGATTAGAGAATTGTTTGAAGCTGGAATGATGTATTTGGTGTCAGAAAAATACATAACACCAGCTGTTTGATGAGCGCTTACTGTGTGCAGGCGCCGTACGAGGGCTTGCGTGAATCCCCCCATCCCGATGGCCTTAAGAAGACGGTGCTGTCACCGAGCTGCTCTCAGAGGAGGAAACCAAGGCTCTGAGGTGAGGACCTCAGCTCTGCCATGGGCGCCATGGCGGGCGCCATCCAGAAGAGAGCGTGCGGTGGCTCGGGCTTCCCAGAGCTGCCCTGACTCCCATGCTTGGCCAGCCCCTCCCCGGGAGCCCAGCCCCAGGGCCAGCCAAGGCTGCAGTGAGTCAGGGCCTCAAATGCCTCTGGAGCAGGAGCTGCAGCCAGGTGGGAGCTGGGAGCTGGTCGGGAGGACGAGACTCACACACAAAGGGGCTGATTAGCAACGCAAGAGGCCGCCTCCAGCCAGCCGGACTAGGAGCGCATACAGCGCAGCGGGTGCCTGGGACTGCGGGAGCCACTTCCATCTGTCCCTAGGCAAAAAGAGACACCTGCGTCAGGGCCGGGGTGGTGAACAGGGGATCACCGTGCCGCCCCTCCCAGGCCCCAGTGGCCCTTGTCTGCCCTGGCCTGGGCTCTTGCCACTGGCCCATCCTCCTCCAAGAGGCTATCCTGTGCCCGCGCTAGTCGCGTGGGAGAAGCTCCCCAGGCCTTTCAGCCTTCCTCTGGGGTCCACTTCGACCCCAGCAGGAGACACAGCAGCCGGACCAGACCCAGAGGCCGCTGTCCCGTGATCCTGTGACGGTGTCCTTGGGGCTCACATGGGCTCAGAGGATGCAGTCCCTGAAGGGCCCCTGGACGGGGACACCGGTGCCTCACTCAGGATAGCCTTTTGCTCCTTTTTGGCCTCAGAAGCCTGAGAGTGGGCTGAGGTCTCACCTGGGTCGTTGTAGTAAGACTGTGATTTCAGGTCATGGCAGTGGCAGGGGCCACCCTTTCGTTTCCTACCGGATGGAAGACCCACGTCCCTGTAGAGGTGGCCAGCCCACTCCTGGTCCCAGGTCCATCTACTGGCTCAGGCAGGGAGCGGGTGTTGGGGCGCGACAGTGTCTGCTGTGAGCTGAGGACGGGATGTCTCCTTCTGACCCTGCCGAGTGACTCTCCTGGGCAGGGATTTGGACGCTGGGGAACTGTACACACTGCGTGGCCCACAGTGGGATTCGTCCGTGGATTTCACAGGGTCAGATGGGGCAGTAGCCTTGTCCCCCTCCAAACCCCAGGCTAAATAATGACAAGTGCTACCAGCTGGTCTGGAAGGTCCCACACGTGGGGCTTCACCTTTGAGGCTCATTTTATCTTCACAGCAGCTATGGGGGAGGAGCTGGGACTGGTCCATTTTTCCAGATAAGGACACTGAGGCCCAGAGTGGGCAGGCTGGGGGCTGGAGAGGTTCTGTGGCCCCAGGACTCTCTCCTGAGTGTGGAGAGTGGAGGTCTGAACCAGACCTGTCATTCCCAGGGAGAGAGAGGTACAGGGTGGGAGGCCAAGGTTGGGTTTTCCAAATAGGCTGTTTCCTGGCTTCTAGAGTATTGCCTTAAGAAATGGGGACATGTCTGCTAACAGCCTCTAGTTGAGGCAAAATTTGGGGGGACTGTGAGGCTATAGGAAAAAGCAAACTCAGTTTCCTCCCACTATGCTGTGTCAACACAGTCCACACAGAGCACTCGGTGGCCAGATAAGTGGGTTTCCCACACACAGCAAGCAAGCAGTCAGTTCCCTCGGATACCCACAGGTGCCCCTCATTCAGTTCAGTTCTGCACTGTCCACCTGGACAGTGTTGATCACACAGGGGAGGCTCAGTCCCACGGGACAGGCCCCCCATCCTTTGCAGGTGCCAAGCACAAGCCCCAGGTTATGGCCTGTGCCTCTGACCAACCAGCTGTGAACCGGAGTCCCCCTGGTGGCCTTCTCAGTTTGGATTAATTTGCTAGAGCAGCTCACGGAATGGAAGGAAATACATTTGCTGTTTTTCGGGGGGTTTTTTTGGTTTTTTTGCTTGAGATGGAGGCTTGCTCTGTCACCCAGCTGGAGTGCAGTGGCTCAATCTCGGCTCAGTGCAAACTCTGCCTCCCTGATTCAAGCAATTCTGCCTCACCCTCCCAAGTAGTTGGGACTACAGGCAAATGCCGCCATGCTCGGCCATTTTTTGTATTTTAGTAGAGATGGGGTTTCACCGTGTTGCCCAGGCTGGTTGCAAACTCCTGAGCTCAGGCAATCCGCCTGCCTCGGCCTCCCAAAGCGCTGGGATTACAGGCATGAGCCACCGTGCCCGGCCTTGCTGTTTTCTTATAAAGGATGTTGCAAATGGAGTGATCGGTGGGGTGAGGTTCAGGGGTGGGTGTGCAGCTTTCATGCCCTCCCGAGGTGCACCACCCCCCAGGAACCTCCACATGTTCATCTATTCAGAAGCTCCTCCAAACCATGTCCTTTTGGGGTTTTTATGGAAGTTTCATTATGCAGACATGATTGATTAAATCATTGCCCACTAGTGATCGACTCAACCTTCAGCCGCTCTCTCTCCTGCCTGGAGTCTGGGGGGCAGGGCCGAAAATTTCAACCCTCTAATCTTGGGATTGGTTCTCCTGGTAACCAGCCCCCATTCTGAAGCTACCTACGGAACCCCAGCCACCAGTCATCTCATTAGCATATAGAGACACTCAGCATTCTGGAGATTTCCAAGATTTTAGGAGCCATATGTCAGTGAAAGAGAGGAAAATCAAATACCCATTTCACAATCAGGCTGCCTGTAGTTCCTCCATGCCTTTCTCTAACAGAGCGTCCTCTGTTGTAAAATGTGCCCAGCCATCGAACTGCAGTTCCAGAAAGCACCTGCAATTGCCCTGGGGAGCTCAGCTGCCGCCCATGCCAGGCCGGTGGAGGGCTCTGCCTCCTCACCCAGCACAGGCTGCCCCTGCCCCTCCCCCACCTGCTTGCTCAGTTCAAGTTCTCAAGCGTGGGATTGGTCAGCCGTCCCGGGCAGTCTCCTTCCTGCTGAGATCTCCAAATGAGAGACAGTCAGCCTTTGAGGTACTGGAGAAAACCCCTGGGAACATCTGCCTCTCCTCATGGCAGTGGGGAAACTGAGGCTATGGTGCCCGGGAGTTAGGAGGCTTCTTGGAAACCCCACCAGGGTGCAGGAAGCTGCGTGATCAGGTGATCTTGTGAAACAGCTTTTTTTTTTTTTTTTTTTTTTTTTTGAGACAGAGTCTCACTCCGTCACCAGGCACCAGGCTGGAGTGCAGTGGCACGACCTCGGCTCACTGCAACCTCTGCCTCCCGGGTTCAAGCAATTCTCTTCCCTCAGCCTCCCAAGTAGCTGGGACTACAGGCGTGTGCCACCACGCCCAGCTAATTTTTTTGTATTTTTAGTAGAGACGGGGTTTCACCGTGTTGGCCAGGATGGTCTCGATCTCTTGACCTCGTGATCCACCTGCCTCGGCCTCCCAAAGTGCTGGGATTACAGGCGTGAGCCACCGCGCCCGGCCCTTTTTTTTTTTTTTTTCAATACTTTAAGTTCTGGGGTACATGTGCAGAGTGTGCAGGTTTGTTACACAGGTATACATGTGCCATGGTGGTTTGCTGCATCCATCACCCCGTCATCTACATTAGGCATCTCTCCTAATGTTATCCCTCCCCTATCCCCCAACCCCCTGCTATCCCTCCCCTAGCTCCCCACCCCCCGCAGGCCCAGGTGTGTGATGCTTTCCTCCCTGTGTCCATGTATTCTGATTATTCAACACCCACTTATGAGTGAGAACATGCGGTGTTTCATTTTCTGTTCCTGTGTCAGTTTGCTGAGGATGATGGTTTCCAGATTCATCCATGTCCCTGCAAAGGACATGAACTCATCCTTTTTTATAGCTGCATAGTATTCCATGGTGTATATGTACCACGTTTTCTTTATCCAGTCTGTCATTGATGGGCATTTGGGTTGGTTCCAAGTCTTTGCTATTATGAACAGTGCTGCAATACACATACGTGCACACAGCTTCTTTAGGAACCAGCTTCCAGGAGTAGCCCCTGAGGCCCACATGACTTCTGAGTCATTGCCAGACCTTCCTGGGCTATTGGGTTTGTGCTCCAGGGAGCACCAAGGGCCTGCTGGTTCAAGCGGAGGCATTGGAGAGAGTCCCAGAGCCCTGCCTCGTGAGGGTCAGGAGCCTGCAGCCGTGTCCCCTGAGCGGGACTGAGCACAGCTCACATGCATCTCTAGGGGCTGCACTGCAAACGATGCACATGGATTTGCTTACAGTTTGGAGGCCACAATTCCAAAATCAAGGTGTGGGCAAAGCCAGGAGCCCCTCTAGGCTCTAGGGGAGGGTCCTTCCTTGCCTCTTCCAGCTCTGGGGCTCCTGGTATTCCTTGGCTGGTGGCCACATGCCGCCAACTTGTATCTCTGTCGTCACGCAGCCTCCTCCTCCTCTCCCTTCTCATCCCTCATAAGGGCGCCCGTCATTGGATTCAGGGCCTACCTCAGTAACCCAGGATGATCTCAACTCGAGATCTTTAACTTAATTATACCTACAAAGACCCCATTTCCAAATAAGGTCATACTGGCAGGTGCCAGGGGCTAAGGCATGGCCATATCTTTCCGGGGTCACCATTCAGCTCACTGTGTTGTCCAGTTTTGTAACCTCCCTGCAGTAACTCAAGCATAGCACACAGCAGGCACTCAGCATTTGCCCAGTCACCAGGGGAGGCTGCCCGTGCCCCTACTGCACACTCACTGACCCGTGCACAGAGCAGTAGCATGGATCTGGTGCAGTGAACCCTCTGTAGCCACTGTCACAGGGTGTGCAGAAGCTTCTGAATGAGGAGCTCCCTGGCCTGCATGGGCCCCGCTCTGTTCCAGCTGCCTCGGGAACTGCAGGGTGCCTTCCAAGATGGCTGCCCTCAGCCTTAGGGCAGGGTTGGCCTCGACACTGGGGACACCTGGGACTCTACAATGCTCTGTTGTGGGGGACTGTCCTGTGCTTCCTTGGTCTCCACCCACAAGATGCCAGTAGCAACACCAGTTGTGACAACCAGAAATATCTCCTGATATGACTGAATGTCCTTTGTGGGGGCGCTGTTGCCCCCACTTAAAAACCACTGCCTTAGGCTACAAATGGGGCTCTCAGAGCCACTTTGGACAGCAGGCTCCACTCCCCACATCTGTCAGTGCCTGCTGGCCTCACCCCTGCCTGCCCGGGAGATCTCTGGTGAGGCCTGCAGTCACCTATGCATCTGGTCATCACCCACCCTCTCCTAGCTGGCTCATGCCTGCCAGCCCACCTGTTGCGTGCAAGGTAAGTGGCTGGGAGGCCACACCAGGGAGCTACCCAGCTGGCACAGCCAGCTGCCCATTTTCTGGATGAAGCTGAGGACGGTTGGTGGGGGGCCAGTGGCTAGTCCTACTTTTCCCACCAGGCTGATGAGTAGGGGAGGCTTCGAGGTGCCGCCGGGCTGACCAGGAAGGATGGGTGTTCTTGGGTGAAAGGCCCAGCCCAGGTGTCCATCACGGGTGCAGGAGGAAGGCAGATGTGGTGTATCCAGAATGGGGAACCTCATTCTATCTCAGGAAGGAAGGAAAACGGACACCAGCTACAAAGGCCTCCTACGGAGGAGCCTGGAGGGTATTATGCCAGGTGAAGCCAGCCAGTCACAGGAGACAAGCTGAGCACTGCTCCCTCCCACTCATACGAAGCTTCTAGAGGAGCCAAGTCCATGGAGACAGAAAGTCGGATGGGGAGTGCCAGGGGCTGGGAAGGAGATGGGGAGTCAGAGGTTCACAGGGACAGGCTCATTTGGGAAGATGAGAATGTCCTAGACACTGTGAATGTGTTCAACGCGCCGAATTGTGCAGTAACGGGGGTTACCATGGTACGTTTTATGTTATATGGATTTTACCACAATTAAAAATTTAAAATATAGGCCGGTGTGGTGGCTCACGCCTGTAATCCCAGCACTTTGGGAGGCCGAGGCAGGCGGATCACGAGGTCGAGAGATCAAGACCATCCTGGCCAACATGGTGAAAACTTGTCTCTACTTAAAATATAAAAATTAGCCGGGTGTGGTGGCACATGCCTGTAATCCAGCTTCTTAGGAGGCTGAGGCAGGAAAATCACTTGAACCCTCGAGGCAGAGGTTTCGGTGAGCCCAGATCATGCCGTTGCACTCCACCAGCCTGGCAACAGATCGAGACTCTGTCTCAAAAAAAAAAAAAAATTAAAAGTATAAAGACGCAGCCCTCGGTGGGGCCGGCGGGGAGTTTCCAGCCTCCATGGAGTCAGCTCTTCCCCATCGCTAATGGTGAAGCTGCAGCTGTGGGTATTGGGTGTGTGTCAGGCTGGACATGAGATTCCCAGGCTCTTGTAGTCAGGGAGGAGTGGGATAAGATGAGAATGGTCCTCATCACCCCAACCCCGCAGGAGAGAAGGGACTCCAGCCTGCCTGGGTTTCTCAGATGCCGTCCCCTTGACCTGCCTGCGGGTGTCCCGCTTGCTAGTTCTGTTCTCCTTCTTGCAGAGATGGGCGAGCCCCTACCTTGCCCTCGGTGACACCGGCCTGGGGGAGGGATGTGAGACAAGCATGCCCATAACTCATGGCTGTGGTGTGAATCGTGTTCCCCCAGATTCTGACGTTGAAGCCCTAACCCCCGTCACGTCAGAGCGAGGCCTCACTTAGGAATCTGGACATTGTGATGTGACTGGTTAAGATGGGGTCACACGGGTAGGACAGCCCCTGATCTACCGGCCCATGTCCTTGTAAGAAGAGGGAAGTTTGGGTGCAGACAGGCACGCAGCGGGAAAGCTGGACGAAGATGGAGGCAGAGGGGGATAATGCTCCTCCAAGCCAGGGACACCAAGGCTTGCCAGCTGCCACCAGGGGCTCAGAAATGCCTGGAACAGAAGCCGCCTTGCAGTCCCCAGAGGAACCCACCCTGTCCACATCTTGATATTGGACTTCACCTCTAGGACTGTGGACAAATGAATGTCTGTGGTTCAGGCACCCAGGCCCTTTGCTACAGCTGCCCCGGGAGAGAAAGGTGTTCCCTAGAAACTCCAGCCTGCTGGGTCACAGCTCATCCTAGCTAACAAGGAGAGGGCGGACGTGGTCAGCACCCAGATTACCTCCCGGTCCCCACAGCAGAGCCCAGGCAGGGAGGAGCTGGGTAGATCAGAGCGCCAGAGTTGCTGCCAGCCTGTGGGGCTGCCCGTGCCACTGGTTCCTTCATGAGTGAGCATGGTGAGGGAGCTTTCTGCGTAGTCTAACCCCAGCACCTTTCCCCTGAGGATCTGTTGGGCACCCGATGCGGAGGCTGGCCCTCATTTGGGATGGAATGTTCTAAAATGTTCTTCATTGGCCCTGCTCTGTCTACATGGAGAACATCATTCACTGACTAGTCCTCCAAGGCTGTCCTGCCAGCTGCGTTTGGGCGCCGAGACAAGCCAGGCCACGTGTGGCACCGCCTGCTCTCTCTAGCGGTGGCATTCATTGCTGTTGCATCCTGGGGTGTGCTGTGCGCGCTTGGCCATCTGGCCTCTCCCTCTGCGTGCATGGGCCTGCCTCTGCAGCCCATCTAACTTCTCTGACTTCCTGACCTTGATCCCTGTGTGTGGCGGACCCAGTTAGCCAGCCTGTGAGAACTCTGCATAAGGTAAAAGTAAATCCGCACATCGGCCCCCAGCCAGAGGGAGAGTAGTTCTGCATGTCAGGTGTCTGGGTGCCAGGCTTATGATGGCCAGCACGATGGCCCAGGAGGCTTCCTAGACTACGTCTTCCTCTAGGCTGCGTCTCAGTAGCCACGGCTCACAGAGGCGTGATTCATGGTGGGACTGGGGGCGCCCCTGAGACAGCACTCAGGGCTGCCCCTGACACTCGGACTGCCCCACCCAGGGCTTCTCTGTGTGGAATGGGGCTGTTCCCTGGAGGCTCTGTGCCCCAGGCTGGCGGGTCTCATCTCCCCCTGGAGCAGGCAGAGCCCCAGGGAACCGGCATGGATTCCACCACTGCCTGAGCAAGAGTGACGGCCGCCTCCTCCGCCACACACTTCCTGCAGCAGGCAGGTCCCCCTAGGTCATCCTGCTCCTTCCTCTTAACCGGAGCTCCACTCTGACCAGGGGCCACGACACTGCATGGGACAGTGGGAGCCACCTCCATAGCACCGGCTCAGGGGCTCAGGTGAGGGCACACCCCTGAACACTGCATGAGCCGTGTACCACCCTGTGATTTTGCCCCGTCCAGAGCCTGGCACAGAGGCTCAGCACACAGTCCACAAGAGGCCCAGTGGGCAGCATCCGCTCCCCTGTGCGTGCTTGGCCCAGCCCCTCGGGACAAAGGCGGTGGCCTTAGATCCCCTGCCCCCGGTCACTGTTGGCTGATCCTGGGGAAGGACTGGCAAGGCTGTCTGGAAGAGGCCAGTGCCCAGGGACCCCATGTGGTCTGCTGGCTGTGTCCACAGGCAGGGCTGCAGGAGCCCCCGGGGCGGGGTGACTCTGCCCTCTGGCCCTACCAGGCCTCAGGCTGGGGAGAAAACTGACCGCCTGAATCACCACTGGTCTCTGCACCTCACCCTCACCGCTCACTACTGCTCAGGGGTACACTGGGCCCAGGATGGCCATGACTGAGGGCAACGCCCCTCTGCAAGCGAGCGAGCGAGCAACTTTGAGATCACTTTTCTGTGACTCTCTTGGGGTCTCTCGCTGCCCTCTCAATGTAAAATCCAACTAGGGCAGGTGACTGGCCAGGGAGTTGCTCAGGACAAGTGCCCCATAAAATGCCTCTGGGAAGACCCCCCTACAGGTCTCTGGGAACTGCTGCAGGGCAACCATCGGCTGCACCAGCCCTGGACCCGCACACACAGTCCCTGTGGCCAATGGTCTCGAGGGTGCCCTCTGCAGAGCTGGCAGAGCACCTCTGCAGGACCGAGGCAGGGCCCAGCCACCTAGTTCTTTTTTGGGAGTGTCTGAGTGTCCTGAGCTTGCCACAGCAAGTGGTGACAAACAGGGCAGCTTCAAGCAAGAGGACTGTGTTCCCCCACAGTCCCAGGAGCCAGGAGTCACACAGCAGCCTCACAGGGCTGCAGCCAAGCACCACCAGGGCCCGCGCCCTCCCAAGGCTCTGGGGAGGCGGCCTCCTGCCACTTCTAGCTTCTGGGGGCTCCTGGCGCTCCCTGGCTGTGGCCGCTCTGCTCCTGTCTCTGCCTTCCTCTCCACATGGCCTCTCCCAGCTGTATCTCCTCTAATGTCTCTTACCAGGACATTTGTCATTGGATTTAAAACTACCATAAATTCCAAGGCATCTCCTATTGAGAAACGTAATTACATTTGCAAACACTTTTTCCAAATAGTCATATTCACAGGTTCGGGGGCCTAGGACGTATCTTTTGGGGGCTGCCATGCTGGCCCTGGGGCCTTCCTACAGGCATCCTGGGGGGCAGGTTTGCCTCCTCCACTTCTGATGCCTAAATTCTGGGGGGCTGGCTGTTGGGGATACCCCTGCAGTGGACTTGAGAGGGGGACTCTCAGGGGACTTGGCAGAGCAGGCTCAGCCCACTGCTGAGGCCGGGGAGGTTTGAACGAGATGAAAGCTAGCTACTGTCCTCTCCTGGACGCCTGCCATCGACCTAGCCTCGTTCTCCCTGCTCACCCACTTAACTGTCACCTTGTCCACTCTGGAAACCCTCCCCATCTGCCCACCACCCACAGGGCAAGTCCATGCTCACCCACGCAGCACAGAGGTCCTAGCCTGGCTGTGCTGTGCCACCAGCCTCTCCGAGCCCGTGCTGCGCCCACGCCCGCGATTCTACCGTGGGCGACTGCTCCCCTCACCCCGGGCACTTCCCTACCCTCCGCCGCATGCACGCCTCCCCCATGCCCCGCCCCTCTGGCCTCTGTCTCTTCATCACCTTCCCTGGTCCCAGATGCCTGGGTGAATCCCCTCCCTGTGCCCCAGTACCATGCAGTGAGCAGTCCCTCCTGGCCGGCTGACACTCACCCCACAAACACATTCAGCGTGAGGTGTCCTGGCCCCACTGTGCCAGCACGGGCTCTGGGCTGCAGGGAAGGGAGATGTGCCCACACAGGGTCATGGTTTGGTTTTCCCAGTGGAGGAGAAGGGGAGACATGTGGACAGACAGCCGTGGCTTACAGCATGTTCTCCACCGGTCCTGAGCCGGGACGTTAGTGGTTGATCGCCCAACTCTTTCTCAGAGCTGTGGGGATAATGAAACAGGAGAACAGAATCCAAGGGCATGGGAATGTGGGCCCTCTGAGCCAGGTGGGACCTTACCAAGTTTATCATTCAGGCACTAGCTTCTGCTTTCAAGATAACCTAAGTAAACAGCAAGTTTTTAAAAAATTAGAGATTATTTTATCTTTAAATCCAGAGGCAGATAGTTGCAGGCATCAGCTCAACAGGTCAGTGCTTCTCGCTTAAATTCTCTTGTCCATAACATCACTGTCACAGGATAGCCGCTGAAGATCCGGCCTTCACATTCATATCCCAGGCAAGAAGGCCAAAGGAAGGGACAGGTTGACACTTGTATTAGAAAAATCAAACTTTACTAGAAATTCCCAGTGGATTTACATCTGCATCTCACTGGCTAGAACTGTGTCATGTAGACTCTGGGAACACCAAAACCCCAAATAACATCAGGCTCATAGTAAGGCAGAATGGGAGGCTTGACATCGACGTACTGGCAGTACCTGCTCCACTAGGCTTCTAGAATCCAGACATTTTCAAACTGCGTCCCTAGGATCTCAGTGTTGGGGAGGCCCCGAGGGAGCGAAAGGAGAATGGGCAGGCCATGCACCCACCCCTCCCCAGCCTCATCTCGGGAACCCCTCTTCTAGCCGACGTATCACACAAAGCCCAACACCCAACATGGCTCAGCTAATGCTGTGTTTGTTTCTTGGAGTAAAAAGCGTCCTCTGCTATGTTCTCACCCCATGATTCACTGGCTCAAGAAGTGAGAGCCAAGCCTGGGATATCTGACCCCCAGCCAGCTGAGGGGAGCAGGAGGCCTGAACCCCAGGAGCTCGTGGGAGACGCAGAGTGTGGGAACAGGGCCCCTAGCAGCCATGCGGGTGCAGACACAGCCTCGGGATCGTCCAGCCATTCTGCCTCTTGGGTTCGCCAGAGGCCTCAGCTCAGCTTCGTGGGGACAGCTCACCAGCCCGGTGGGGACAGCCCTGGGGAGCCAGCCGCACTTTGCTAGCTGTGGAGTGGCCTCCAGCCTACAGAGCCAGCCCACACGCTGACGCAGCTCCGGTTTTATTTTAGACCAAGCCTGATGCTCGGCTTGGCCCAATGGACTTGAACTTTAACAAACGACAAGCGTGACGAGCCTGCCGTGCCACTTACAGCCGGCCCAGGCCCCGGTGCTGTGAGCTCTGCTCAGATCACATGGACAGGCTCAGCACAGAGCCGGGCAGCAAGGCCAGCGGCAGGAGGACTCCTGGGTTGGTGTCTCCAGCAGGCTTTGGTGGGCTTCAGCCCAGGGTGAGGGCCCCCGGCGGGGCAGGCATGGTGCTGTCAGTGGCCTGGGCCTGGGGATGCGGGCATGTCCACATGCCTCGCTGGTAGTATGTGCACCTGCAGAGAATTGGGCCCTGTGGGGCTGCTGGCTTCAGGCGCAGCCCCCACGCAGCCCCCACAGTCATGCAGCCCCAGGTGAAATACATGTCCCTTCTGAGCTATGTGCCTTTCCTGGGGTCCCTGGCCAGTCACTACTTCCCCAGCAGCTTACCAGGGCCTGAAGGCCCTGCCCCATTCTTCTCAGGCTCCCAAGCTCCTCAAGTGCTCTCCCTGACAGCAAATGGCCCACTGGAACCTCTCCTGCCCTGTGGAGCACAGGGATTTCCCACAGTGCTGCCAGGTGGCCCGGGTGGCCATCCTCCTGCCAAAGTGTGCAGCCCTGAAAGAGGGGGCCAGGAGTTCTTCATTCCTCGGCATCTAGTACAATGCTTGACCTCACAGAGACAACCTGACGGACATCAGATGCACAAGCAGACAGAAGGATGGGGGGATGGAAGAACAGATGGACAAATGGACTGACGGATGGAGGATGGATGGACTGATGGATAATGGCAGATGGGTGGGTGGATGGATGGATGGATAGATGGGAGGATGAATGGATGGACGGATGGATGGACGGATGGACAAGTGGAAGGACGGATGGATGGGTGGGAGGACGGATGGAAGGGTGGGATGATGGATGAATGGGTGGGCTGGTGGATGGATGGATGGATGAGTGGGTGGGTGGGTAGATGGATGGGAGGATGAATGGATGGATAGATGGGTGGGTGGGTGGGTGGATGGAGGGATGGACGGATGGATGGATGAGCGGTTAGACTGATGGATGATGGCAGATGGATAAATGGATGGATGGTGGTGGATGATGAATGGATGAATGGATGGACAGGTGAATGTAAGAACAGATGGAGTGATGGATGGATTGACTGATAGAGGAGAGAGGATGGATGGAAGGACAGATGGATGGAGTGGATGGATAGAAGGATGGATGGATGGAGTGATGGATGGATGGATGGATGGAGTGAGTGAGTCATGGATGGACTGAATGATGTGATGGAGGATGGATTAGGTGAGTGGATGGATGGAAAATGGATAATGAAGGGTGGCAGGGAAGAAGGTGTTCATGGAGCTATCCTTGATCATGAGCACCACTTGATGTGCTGCCTCACCTGCCCCAAAGCCAATCTTCCCTCCAGGGCAGCTCTGCCCTGTTCATCGTGGGTGGGAAGTGAGGTGTGAGAGCTGAGAGCCACCCTGCCCAGGGTCCCAGAGCCATGGCTCCTTTGTCAGTGTTTCCCTAGCCAGAGACACCGTCCACATGCCTCCTGCCCCTGCATAGCTAACGAACTTGACGATCCTCGTCTCTGTTGGGCCGAAGCAGCTTCATGGCCTGACTGCACCCTCAGTGGGGCAGTCAGTCAGGGGAGAGGCCATCATGCAGATCGTGAGTCCCCGCCTCGTACTGTCCTCTCCACCCTCGGTCTGTGCTGTCTGTAGTGTCTGAGGGGTCACCTGAACTGATGTGCTGTGTCACTGTCATTTACAGGAGGAAGGAAGTGACATGCTAGAGTGAAGCCACCAGTTTTGACTCCCCAACAGTCTTAGGACACTGTCATTCTTTCATCCAGCTGGCATTTGTTGAAGGCAGCCTGGCTCGGGGGCAAGAGCACAGACTGCAGACTGGGACACCTGGGGCTTCATCCCAGCCCCGTGTCCTGCCCTGAGCCCTCCATGGTGGCTTCTGTCTGTGAATGGGGACAGTAACAGCACCTGCTGCCTAAGGCTGAGCGAAGACTTAGTGAGTTACCGCCTGATATGGTTTGGCTGTGTCCCCACCCAAATCTCATCTTGAATTGTAGTTCCCATAATCCCCATGTCATGGGAGGGACCCAGTGGGAAGTAATTGGATCAAGGGGCGGTTACCCTCATGCTGTTCTCATGATGGTGAGTGAGTTTTCACAAGATGTGATGGTTTTATAAGGGGCTTTTCCCCCTTCTACTCGGCACTTCTCTCTCTCGCTGCCATGTGAGGAAGGACATATTTGTTTCCCCTTCTGCCATGATTGTAAGTTTCCTGAGGCCTCCTCAGCCATGCAGAACCGTGAGTCAAGTAAACCTCTTTCCTTTATAAATTACCTGCCAGGCATGGTGGCTCACACCTATAATCCCAGCACTTTGGGAGGCCAAGGCTGATGGATCACCTGAGGTCAGGAGTTCAAAACCAGCCTGACTAGCATGGAGAAACTTTGTCTCTACTAAAAATACAAAATTAGCCAGACATGATGGCGCATGCCAGCTACTCAGGAGGCTGAGGCAGGAGAATCGCTTGAACCCGGGAGGTGGAAGTTGTGGTGAGCTGAGACCGCACCATTGCGCTCCAGCCTGGGCAACAGGAGCAAAACTCCATCTCAAAAAAATTACCCAGTCTTGAGTAAGTCCTTAACAGCTGCAGGAGAACAGACTAATATACTGGCCCTCTAGGGCAGTGCCCAGCAGATGCAGGCCTTCATTCCTCCTTCACCAAGAGACACTGGGCTGGGACAGGCTCAGACCCACCATGCACCACAGCTCTTGGAGAGTGGGCACCCATGCAGTGGAACACTACTTGCCCATAAAAAGGAAGACAGCATTGGCTCATGCCACCTTGTGGGTGAGCATGGAAGGCACGACACTGACTGAAAGAAGCAGATATAGAAGGTGGCATGGTGCACTGTTCCATTTTCATGGAATGTCCAGGCCGATTGGTGCTTGCCTGTGGCTGGGGAGGGGGAAAGTGAGGACTGACTGCTAATGGGTAGGGGGTTCTTTGTGGGGGATGAACTAAAGGTGGTGCTTACACAACACTGAATGTACTAAATGCCATGGCGCCCCACACTTTAAAAGTGTGAATTGTACATTAAATAAGCTGATCTCAATTAAAAAAATATATACGTATCCCCAGAAAAGCTGATGGCAGCCACGCATTGGGGAACAGAGGGGCGACCAGCGTGACTGCGGCAGAGGGAATGCCGGACAAGCACGAGGAGGGGCTAGATGGCACGGACCCTAGTGGTGGAGCTAGGCTGGACATTCTCAGCAGTTATGACACTGGAATAAGGCTGTAGAATTTGTACCTGGGAGTCTCTGTATTTGAGGCCTTGGACTGATTGTCTTTTTTTTAAGTGGTGGTAAGGCGGGGCACAGTGGCTCACACCTGTAATCCCAACACTTTGGGAGGCCAAGGCAGGAGGACTGCTTGAGCCCAGGAGTTTGAGACCAGCCTAGACAACACAGCGAGACCCCTATCTATAAAAATAAAAATCTAAAAATGTAAAATGTTCATAAAATACATGTAACGTAAGATTTACCATTTTAAAGTATACAATGATATTTGACACATTCACAGGGTTATGCAACCATCACCTTCTTCCAATTCCTGGAGATTTCCGTCACCACAGAAGGAACCCCGTCCCCATGAGCCTCCACTCCCATTCCCCATCCCCCAGCCTCTGGCAGCGTCTGCTTTCCACCCCTGTAAATTTGGCTGCCCTGGAGACTACATGGAATCGTGCAAGGTGCGGTGCTTCATGGCGTCTTTCACTCTGCATCGTGTCTCTCAGCTCTCACTGCCACAGCACGCGTCAGCATTCATTGCTTTCTGTGAGCACTGCACTGTGTGGCTAGACCACAGAGGGTTTATTCATTCCTCTGTCCATAGACACGGGGTTGCGTCCATCTTTCGGCTGCTGAATGGTGCTGCTGTGGACGCCGATCTGCGTGTACCAGTCTGAGACCTTGCTCTGAATTATTTGGGGGTTATAAGTAGGCATGGAATTGCTGGGGCATTGGGTTTCTGTGTTTAACTCTTTGAGGAACCTTCAAACTCTTTTTCACAACAACTGCACCATTTTGCATTCCCACTGAATGCTCCTTTTTTTTTTTTTATCCCCCCACCTCCCCCACGGACAGTGGACTATATCGGGAGCTGGCTTCACTGTGCTGGGCCTGCTTCCCTGGAAGAGGGGCTCTGGGCCTCTTTCTGGGTTGGGACTCCATTTTAGAGTCTGGCAGGGACTAGGGGCCCTCCCTCTAGGAAAATGCACACAGACTCACAGTTCTGCCCAGACTCGAGGCGTTTGCTGCTGGGCCACATCTGTGAGCCCA
Organism: Cacajao melanocephalus; assembly: GCA_963573385.1. Taxonomy (NCBI): domain Eukaryota; kingdom Metazoa; phylum Chordata; class Mammalia; order Primates; family Pitheciidae; genus Cacajao; species Cacajao melanocephalus. Next base: position 48,900 of record CAUYLG010012875.1, on the reverse strand, counting down.
CAATACCTCTGTGCAAATGTGAGAAGGCCCCCCAACTCTGGGCAGGCATGCCAGCAGCTGTGCACAGCATGGGGAAGCAGACACAGACTGGACTTGACCACCACCCCCAGCAGACGCCCTTGTGCAGCAAACAACCTACACAGTTGTCCAGGGCAGCTCTGCTTGCTGATAACCGGAAACACATTTATCTTGCACAGTGTGGGGGCCCCGGCCTTATGGAACCAACATGTTCCAGAGAACAGCTGCTGCCAGAGGAATTTCAGCTCAGCATACCCAGCTTCTCAATGACAGGCGGAAAAATCGAGGAGACGTTTCCTTGGGCCTTTCTGCCCAGGTGCAGTGAGCCAGAGGGAGGAAGCTCAGGTTGGAGGAAAATGCTAGGAGCTCAGTGCCCAGCTTCTGTCCTAGAGAGAGGCATCTGTCCCAGAACTGTCACCACACGCCATGGTTCAGGCAGACAAGCAGAGATCTGGTCCCTACTGTCAGCTCTGGGAAGGGTTGGTAGAGGCAGGCCCAGTACCCACAGCTGTGAGGCGGGCAAGAGATGTAGGGGGGGTGGGGGCAGCAGGGCTGCAAGGATCCCATCCCATCAGTGTGGGGCCAGCCAGCAAGTGACCAGGTATGGAGAAGCCACTTCCAGCCCCCGAGTGACGGGCAGGCCCAGGACTTCCCCAGGCGCCCAGGGTCTCTGCGCTCCTACCCAGTCCCCACGCCTGCCCCAAGGTGCTGCTTGTCCCACTCCTAGGACACAGAGGTGCAGCAGAGTGCCTATGGCCACACAGCAGGGCCTGGGGACACTGAAATGGGACCTTAGCCCTAGACTCATCCTCAAAGCCCTGCTCCATGTCACAGTAACCCGGCCGGCCCTGGCATGGTCCCAGGCCTCCCTGGGGCCTCACCCTCAACCATGTCCTGGGAACAGTCATCCACACACAGGCCAGTCAGTCTAGCATGGGAGAAAGAATGAGAGAAGGAAAACCACAGCTCGCCTCCGCCAAGCGTGCACCCCAGGCTCAGGCCGGGCGCCTGGGTGCGTTTGCGTTTGATCCTCTGAGACCCCAAAGATTGACCCCACTACCAGCCCCGCACAGATGGATGCAGAGGCCCAGAGAGCCACTCATGGTGCTGGCAGGTGAGGTGCCTGGGCTGTGCCTGTCCTTTTTAAAAACTTATTATTTTCAATCATAGTAAATACATGTAAAATCCAGTCTTAGCCTTTTTGAGTGCTTTTCTGGTTTTGCTTTTGTTTCCTTGAGACAGTCTTGCTCTGTTGCCCAGGCTGGAGCGCAGTGGCGCCATCTTCGCTCACTGCAACCTTCGTCTCCCGGGTTCAGGTGACTCTCGCGCCTCAGTCACCAAGTAGCTGGGATTACAGACGTGTGCCACCAAGCCTGACTAATGTTTTATTTATTTATTTATTTGTATTTTTAGTGGAGATGGGGTTTTATTATGTTGTCCAGACTGGTCTCAAATGCCTGGCCTCAAATGACCCGCCCGCCTCGGCCTCCCAAAGTGCTGCGATTCCAGGCATGAGCCTCCACGCCCAGCCAAAATCTTGGCCATTTTTAAGCATACGCTTCATATACTTACATGGTTGCGCAGTTGCCACCACCATCCATCCTCAGAACCTTCCATCTTCCCAAACTGAAACTCTGTCCCCAGTAAACACCAGCTCTTTATTCTCTCCTCTCCCAGCCCCAGGCACCCACTGTTCTACTTTCTCTCTCTATGGATTTGGCTACTCGAGGGACCTCAGATAAATGGAATCATGCAGTATTAGTCCTTTCGTGTCTGGCTTATTTCATGGAGCATACTGTCCTCAAGGCTTATCCATGGTGTGGTATGTGTCAGATTTCCTTCCTTTTTTGTTTTTAAATTTTTTTGACACAAGGTCTTGCTGTCACCCAGGCTGGAGTCCAGCGGTGTGATCATGGCTCACTGCAGCCTCAAATTCCCAGGCTCAAGTGATCCTCCCACCTCAGCCTCCCGATTAGCTGGGACTACAGACACGTCACCACACCCACCTAATTTTTAAATTTTTTGTATAAACGATGTCTCACCATGTTGCTCAGGCTGGTCTTGAACTCCTGGGTTGGAGGACTGCTTCAGCCCAGGAGTTCAAGACCAGCCTGGGCAACCCAGTGCAGAGATTACAGGCATGAGCCACTGCCAGGCCTCCTCCTCTTCAAGGCTGAGTAATATTCCAGTGCATGGAGAAACCACCTTTTGTTTATCCGTTCATCCATCAAGGAACATTTGGGTTGCACCCACCTCTTGTTTATTGTGAATGATGCTGCTGTGAACATGGCAAGCAAATATCTGCTTGAGTCCCTGCATTCTTTTCTTTTGTTCTGTATCCATAAATGGAATTGCTGGATTATGTGGTAACCCTGTTCAGTGTTTTGAGGAATGCCACACCGTCTTCACAACAGCTGCACCATTCCACACCCCTACAACCCAAACCACACATGCTCACAACTGGTAAGCAAGAAAACCAACTGTGGTCAGTCCACACTGTGGAATATTACTCAGCCATAAAGAGGAACAGAAGACTGATGTCTGGTCCAACGTTGTGAACCCTGAAAACATGAGGCCAGGGGAAAGAAGCCAGACACAAAAGGCCAGATGGTATCTGATTCCTTTCATATGAAATGCCCAGAAGAGGCAAATCCACAGAGACAGGGAGGAGGCCAGTGGGCACGGGAGGAAAGCGACTGCTCATAAGTGCAGGGTTTCCTTCGGGGCAATAAAAACGTTCTGGAACGAGACAGAGGTGGTGGTTGCAAAGGGCTGGGACAGTACTAAATGTTATCAGTCGTCAATGTCATGCCGCATGTATTTTACCACAATGCTGATGCTCACTGATTTTGGAATTGCTGTCAGGAGAGGAGGACCTTCCAGGCTGTTCTAACATAACCTAGAGTCTGCGTCCGCCCCACTGCAGCCCACATCCCACAGCACCTTGTGGGGGGTACTGGGTGGTAGTGAGGAGCCCGTGCACTGAACCCGACTGCCTGTTTCCGCTGCGCCAGCCACCAGGACCAGCTGTGTGGCCTTGAGCAAGTCACTTGCCTTCTCTGGGCCCAGTCTCCTGTCTGGAAGATAATAGTGCCTGCTGACAGGGCTGCTGACAGGGCTGGGTGAGATTCTGCAGTGCTTTCTTCCATACCCCTGGGAAGCCTGTGTCCTGACCTGCTTGTCAGGGCATAGTAAAGAACTGCCCAGGAGAGACCCCCTTCTGCCCTCAGCCCCAGGCTCTGCCATGCCTGCTTCTGCTCAGGCCTTCAACAGGATGCGGGAGGCCCCCGTGAAGTTCTGCTGTCCCCACCCTGGCTGACCGGAGCAGGTGAAGGGAGCTCTGGGCAACTTGGACACCACATGGTAAACAGGGAAGAGCACCGTTCAGCCCCTCCCACGGGTGCCATAAAGGTCCATGAACTGGGGTGTTCTGTGGGTCCTAGAACCCCTTTCCAGGGTCCCGTGGGCACCAGGTGGCACCTGCAGTGCACTCTGAGGCACTGGCAAAGAGCTTTGTGTCAGCCCGGGAGGCTGCACCCCTGCCGAGGACCTGACAAACCCTCCTGCTTCCACCAGGTACCAGGCACCACCACAGCCCGAGAGCCATGTTCGTCCCACACATTGGCAACCTGACCCTCAGACCTCAGGGACACCTGGGAACAGGGTCTTGGCCTCTCGGCCTGCCAGGTCCTCAGCTGGGGCTGGCAGCATCTTGCCCAGGTGCACCTGACGCTCAGTTGGTTTCTGCACTGCCATCCTGGCTTCCACCTCCTGCTCCTGTCCTCTTGGTCTGGATCCCCTGCGGGGCATGTGAGGATGGTAAGGAGCAGTGCCGCCTGCCCGTTTGCTACTGGCGTGCCCACGGCTCTATAGGTCCTCAGCATGCGCTTAGGCCTCTACCTCCCGCTACCATCCTGATTTGCCGCTGAGACACCTGAGTCCCAGGGGTGGGGACAGGGACAGGCCCTGGCAGGGTCTGGGTCGCCCGGTGAAGGAGCATGGGCAGGAGAAGGCATGGGTAGAAGCAGGCCTGGCAGAGCCTGGGGCTGAGGGCAGAAGGGGGTCTCTCCTGGGCGGTTCTTTACTATGCCCTGACAAGCAGGGGCATGGAAGGAAACAAGCATCCTCAGGACCTGCAGGGGACGTCACCTACGCTGAGCAGGGAGGGTGAAGGGGGCCCATGGTGGCTGGAGAGCTGGGAGAAGCACAGCATCTGCAGGAACCCAGGAGGAATCTCCTGAGAAGGCCGGGCACATTCGTAGCTTAGCTCATCAGAGGGGCCTTCTCCAGAGTTTCCAAGTCTGAGTCACCACCACATCCGCTTTGAGGCCACATGAACGGCTGGGGGAGATTTGGGGACCCAGCCCATGGTGGCTCCAGGGAGGAGGCACCTCCGCAGGCCTGGGCTGGCTGATGACACCAGCAGTGCCATCTCCAGGCTGCTAGAGGCCATTTATAGCAACTGCCCTTCTGAATGAAGAGTAAATGAATATTTTAAGCACACCAGGAAGCCATGCTGCTCTAGGATTCCCCAACTTGAATCAGGCCCCGCCTGAGCCCACACCATTCCCCAGGGCCCACTGGGAAGCCAGGACCATGGGGTTCTACAATGAGCTCCCGGCAGCTGCAAGCTCCACCCGAGGAACAGGATGAGGGTCAGCCCAGCCCGGCTCCAGAAGGGGTCAGCACAAGCCCACAGCCAGGCCGGCACCACACCCTCCCCAGGAGGCTTTAACTACAGGAGTCTTGGGGTGGGAACAGGGGCAGGGCCTAGGCAGAACGTTCAGGAGTGTTTGGTCAATGAAGGACCAGGTCTCTGGGCTCTCCCTCCCCACATGGGGCCGCCCTGACCACAGCTGTGGAATCAGAGTCGTGTGTAGGTCAGAACACCAGCATGATGTGGAGGAGGTCCGGAGGCCAGGATTGGAGGATGGCGGTGTGAGGAGGGTCTGGGGTGTGGTCTGTGGGAAGTGCTGAGGACAGGGAGCGTGCGGTTGGCAGCCAAGGTCACCTGGGCAGTTGGCACACCTTTGAGATGGGGGCAGGGATGCTCCTAAGGGGGTGGCCGGATGGGGCAGGTACAGCGAGGAGAGGGGTTCAGAGGGGCTCCCTGGGATGTGGCGAGAGGGCCAGACCTGCAGAGGTCGGTAGCACATGGTGGGGGCAGTTCAGGGGAGAGGGAGGGAGGAGGTCCTTCTTGCCTCAGAGTACAGGAGGGGGAGGAGTGGTGTCCACTGAAAAGAAATCACAAAATTGTCAATTTTGAAAGGAGACTTTATTTTGTAAAGGGTTAAGCCTTCAAGGTGGCATTGTGACCAGCTGGGAAACGTAGCCACCGGCCGAAGCCGGAAGCAGGCACTTCATGGGAGGGGAGGCTGGAGGGAGCCTGTGCTGGCTGAACATACTCAGCAGGTTTTGGGAGGAGCCGTGAGGATTCACATGTGGGTCCTGACGCGTGCGCACTGAGCACACATGCAGGCTGCGTGCTTCCTGTGGTCACCTAGGGGTAGAGACTTGACATTTAAAGCTGCTGCAGTCAGGTCCCACCTGTCAAAAGTGAAGCAGGGACTCAAAGGCACTCAGTGCAGCCTCTGCGAACCAGCCAGAGCCAGCCACGGCCAATGGTCTCTTGTCAGGGGAAAGTCCCTGAAATCAGTGTCTGGTCCAATCACAGCTGTTGTGGCTGGTGGAACGGGGTCAGCTGTCAGCGTCCGGAGGTGGATAAGCTGTAACTGTTTTAATGTTGCTTATCCCAAGGCCAGCACTTACTTAGCTGCTGGAGAAACAGAAAAGCCTTGCAGCAGCTGGAACCCACCTTATTCTCTAGCTTTAGAGCGCCATTACCTTGGCGGATCTTGGGTGCTAGTGCACAAAGCTAACAGAAGCGACCTAGCTGGACAAGCCTTGGGCAGGACGAACACCACGGCCCAGGAGCAAGCCAGAGACATTTCCCAGATGGAGAAGAGTCACCTGCAGAGAAGGGCCTGGATTTGTTCCCAGGCCCTCGAGCCTGCACTGGGATTCTGTCACTGGTGCTGGCAAGAGCCTCTACGCAGCGTCCCTGCTTGCCATGGGCACTGCAAGTGTCGCTGAAGCCGCTGGGCTGTCAGGCCGATTGGCAGGGTGGCAGGGCCTGTGCCACAGCTGGGACCTGCACAGAACCTTATCTTCCTGTGGTCCCCACTCGAAGTAGGCAGGCTTGCAGAGGACTTTCTAGATGGGCTGGAAAATGTGTTCAAATGTGGCCTGTGTGCGTGTGAGCAAGTGTGTGTGAGGTGGTGTGAGAGGCAGCAGCATGTCCCTCCCCTCGAAGGGGCTATCTCCACACGTTCTGGAGCACTGAGGACCCAGAACCCTCACTGAACTGGCAGCCCCTGCATCCTTGTAGGCTTCCTCCCGCACTCTTTGGTTTGCATAGAAGGTATCTGAAGCGTGTGCGACTTCCTGCTCATGATCTAGTTACCATAATGTCATCAGTGTAGTGGACAGCATGATGTTTTCTGGAAAGCTGAGCTGATGGGATCTCTGAGGGCTCTAGGATGGCGGAGAACAGGAGGCCAGGCAGCTTGATGCTGGGCCGTGCACGTGGACCAGCAACACGGCCAGGTGAAAGGAGACTGCTGCTGATACTCCATGCAGATCAGCGTGGAGCAAAGGAATTCACAAGGTCATCGCGGCATCCAGGTGTCTGGGGTTGCACCAACTTGCTCCAGTAAAGACAGCACATTGGAAACAGCAACTCCAGTGGGTGTCACCACCAGGTTAAGCTGAAGATAGTCCTATGCTTCTCCAAGCTCCCTGAGCGTCTGTGCCATCACGCTGGTAAGGCCAGCATGGATGTGAGCGGCACAGCTGGCCCGGTGCTTTCCTGTCTCCAATGGTGGCACTCATGGCTGCACTGCCCCGAGGAGGCGGGACTGCCCTTGGTTCCTCTCCTGGTAGACAGGGGATGACCCAGGGATCCCGCTGTGGCTTCCGTCCCTCATCTGTAAAATGGGATCCAGTCGCCACCTGGTCCATAGGGTGCTTGTGAGGACTGAATTGCAATACTGTGTAAAGTCCTTAGCGCAGGGAGAGCCACGTCGTCGGTGCTCAGTTGGCACTAGCTCTTAAGGTTGCCTTCCTAGTCACACTACAGATATGGCCAGGCTCCCCCCTCATGTTCCAGGTACTCAGCCTGGGCCCCGACCCCTGATAGGGGCCTTGAGGCCAGCACACAGTGGCCATGCAGAGCCGGAGCACACAGGAGGGAGGACAGCTAAAGGACACAGCAGGATGAAGGGTGCTCTCAGAGGACCCCACCCTGGCTCTCCAACTTGGTCTCTGAGCGATGCTTTTCCACTACTGTGAACTGAAATTGTGGATATTCTTATTGAGAACAAGGTAGTGGACTGAGAATCCCCTACAGCCCCTGATTCGTGCATAGCCCAGCCCCAGCTAGAGAGCTCCTCCTGACACAGGAAGCAGTGAACACTGCCCTACAGGACCGGCCACACAGGGTGCATGGGAAGGACAGCCAGGGAGGAGGCAGGACCACGGAAAAAGCACTGAAATGGGAAAGCCAGCCTGCGGCACAGGGCTCCGGGCAGCACGGGGGCCCTCCCAGCAGAGCACGGTCCCTGCTTCCCTCCTTCATGTCACACACTGTCCTCTGCATTCTCATGGAGACACTGCTGGGCTGCCTCCCCCCTGCTGCAGACAGAGGTGATGAGGGCCAGAGCCCGGCTGTAAGGTCACACCTGACGTGGGGGGGCTGAGACTTGAACCCAGGCGTTCCCACCCTGCTGTGTTCTGCCAGTCCTGAAGAGAACCACTCGATGGTATTTACAGAGCACCTGCTGCTGTGAGGGCCGGGAATCTGCATTTGTAACCAGCCTCATGCTGAGGTGTGAGGCCAGCCTCCTCCTGGCGATCTGGACGGAGAGGCCTCCTGGTATGCACACGGCAGCCAGCTGGCCCACGCAGATGCAGAAGCACACCCTGCTGTGCCACCCACCTGCCTTGATGCTCCTTGATGCTCGGGGAGGGGCAGGAGATAAGCAGCCACCCCTCCACACCCATGCCAGCGCTGCAGGTGTGGGCCCGTGGGCTTCCTTGCACCGCAGGCCCTCTGCCCGAGACCTCCCGGTGCTGTGTGTAAACACTTTTTCGAAGCGGGTGTGGACTGGAGCTGCGGGTCTGGAGCGAGGCCTCGGTGGAGGCAGCCCGGCCACTGCCGCACGTTGCCAGGGGCAACTGTGGCTGCTAAGGAGCTGGGGCTTTAGGGGCCCAAGTGCCTGGCTGGCTTGGGGTTGGGGGTGGCTTTCCTTCTGCACGAGTCTCAGAAATGATGCCACCTGGCTGGAGGTGGGGGCAGTGCCCTTCTCCTCCTCCTTTCATCTCCCGCTCTGACAGCGGCAGTCACTGAGGGGCTAGGACCCGGTCTGAATGGACGGCAAGGAAAGGCCATGGACAGCCTCGGAAAAGCAGCAGGAGCAGGTGGCCGGCCAGCCTGTGGAGCTGGAGGCGGTAAGGGGCCTGGCCTTTCAAAGCCCGAGCCTGCAGGGACTCAGAGCCCCTGGGTAGGATGAGAGACAATAGAGGGGTCCCATCAGAGAGCTTTCCAGCCAAAGGAGGAAATAAGATCCAGGTTTGAATAAACCATGGCTGGAGACAAGCTAAGAAGGACAACCCCCGCACGTGCGTAAGAGCGGCTGCCCTGGCCGGCAGGTTGCAGGGGCGCCATTACGTGGACAACCATGGCGCAGCTGCCCCTTTGGTATCGTCTTGTCTTCTTCAAGAATAAACGAATTTTTTAGAGATTTGCCTGGCAATGTCCAGCAAAAGACGGACATTGCCAATCAAATCTAGATAGAGGTTAAGCTGTGCATTCAGCTATGCATGCAGCAGGAAAGCCATCCTTAAAGAGGCAGAGACCGTCAAGGACCAAGCAGAAAGGGCGATGGCGGCTGCACAGTTTGGAAGCTGCATGGCAAGTGGACTCAGAGGCCTCAGAAAGCTGGAGCCGGGGCTGTGGTGGGGAAAGCCAGTGGAGTCAGAACCACGTGGCAGAACCACAACAGTGGCCTCTGACCTGGAGGTGGAGGTCATCTGGGCTAAGGCTGATGATGGGTAACTTGATAAGAAACCGTGACAGCCAGCAACCCCATGGATGTGAACCTAGCCCAAAGGTGCACTCAGAAAATTAGAACAAGCACGCACGTGGCTGTTTTCAGCTGTGTGTGGAGTGCAGAACACTAAGCACCAGACCCACCAGTAGGAGCCTGCAGTGTACACGGCGGAGCAGCCTTGTGGGGAGGGCACGTGCTGCAGCCAGGCGGGAGCAGCGTCTCTGAGTGCCACCGTGGCACTGTCTCCAGGGTGTGTTGTTACGTGGGAAAGGCAAGGCCAGAAGAACATGAACACATGCTGTTTACCCAAGGAAGGTGGGGAGGGGATGCACACACTCACACGCACTCTCAAGAGCGCACACACATGCACATACACTCACATGCACATACACTCGCACACACGTGCACGCATGCACATACATGCACACACATGCACACACACATGTACACACTCGTACACATGCAGAAGCACACAGGTATTTACTCATTTCTTCTTTTTAATGGAAGGATAATCCACCAAAATAACTTGTTTTAATTTAACATTGCGTCAAGAGGGAGAATACAAGAAGAGGAAGTATAAGAGAAAGAGCAGCAGGTTCCATTTCAGAATTGAGTAAATGTTTCACATAACTGTAAAACACAAGTCAAAATTTGGAAAATCTCAAAATCCAAAACAAAATGATAGAAATGAACATAACTGCTAATTAAATTAATGGCATTAACAAATTATGTCAAGTGGCAATTTGCATGTCAATGCAAACTGCAAAGAAATCATAACCTCTTTTCAGTAGTCCTGTTATTAGTAGTGACACTGGTGGTGTTAGTCTGAAAGTATCTAATGATAGACTGATACATAATTAATAAATGATAGAGCAAACAGACCATGACCTTAATGTCAATCATTAGCAACCTAGCTTTTTCAGCAAAGAGAGACACCAATATAAAAGAAAACAAGCAAAAACAGCATCACCTTAAATCTCTGTTGAAACTATCAGTATCATCTCATGAAGAGTGTAAAATATTTTGTCACATTTGAAAGCAAGGAAGGTACTGAAGACACAAAGTCACATGTGACAGGCTCAGATGCCAGCGTGAGGGAGGGCTGCTGATACAGCACAGTGGAGGATTCAAAAGAGCAGCAAAAGGTAGCAGCCTGGAGCATCCTGCAGAACCAGAAAGGAAGGACTTGGTCAAAAACAAAAGGCTAGGGCGAACCCCAGGGAGCTCCCAAAGGCCAAGCCTGGGACAATTTGAGCTAGAAAATAAAGTCACATTGGGTCATCATTCAGAGTACAAAATGAGTATCCATGGGTCCACACTGATATGAATAAACAACTGAAAAATAAAGGGAGGAATAGAAAATCTTCCCTAAAATCTGCAAAGATACTCTGTCCTCAAGGAAGTAGCAGGTAACCCCCCACCCCTTAGAGGTGTGGGCAGTGTGCAGTGACTTCCTCCCGAGAGCACAGCTCGGAAAGGAGGGAGACGAGAGTGCCTTCACAGTGTGGGAGCCCGGCGAGCCCTCCCTTGGCCAGGCGACCAGAGTGTAAGTCTTGGTGACAGTGCATGCCCTCGATACTATGTGACAGGAATGGCTCTTTACCTCCTGAATACCCATATGTACCTCAAATCTAATAATGATAAAAAAAAATCTGAATTCAGGGATCATACAAAAGACCCGACCAGCAGCCAAAACTGTCACGGTCAACAAAACAAAGTCTACAAAACCTTCCCAGCACGCAGAGCCTAGAGATGCGGTGACTAAACGGAATGCGGCGTTCTGGACAGGTCCATAATGTTATGTTCCCTTTTCAACACTTTGATGACCCTGAGGCTGGATGCTCTCCTTTCATCAGTTTTCATATGAATGAGTTGCTTTCTTCAAGTGACCAGTTCTTTAAAAAGTGCCATTATGAAGTCAGGGATGTTTGTAAGAACATATCTGATAAAGGTTTGAATCCACTACAATTACTATTCTTTGTTTTTATTTTTTTGAGACAGGGTCTTCCTCTGTTACCCAGGCTGGAGTGCAGTGGCATGATCTCAGCTCACTGTACTTGATCTCCTGGGCTCAAGTGATTCTCTCATCTTGGCTTCCCAAGTAGCTGGGACCACAGGTATGCACCACCACACCTGGCTAATTTTTGTCGAGGTCTCACCTTGTTGCCCAGGCTGGTCTTGAACTCCTGGGCTCAAGCACTCTACCTGCCTCAGCCTCCCAAAGTGTTGGGATGACAGGCGTAAGCCACTATGCCTGGTCTGTTCTTCGTTTTTAAACCACTCTTCTATTTTAGAACAGTTTTAGATTTAGAACATTGTGAAGATAGTGTCCAGAATTCCCATACACTCCCCGCCGTTTCCCCTATTATTAACATCTCACACTGGCACGGGACATTTGTCACAATTAATAAACCAGTATTGACACATTATCATTAACTAAAGCCCCCACGTCATATTCAGATTTCTCTAATCTTTACCTGAGGTCCCAACACAGGAAGACCCTATCTCTACAAAAAATACAACAATTAGCCCAGTGTGGTGGTGCACACCTATGGTCTCGGATACTTGAGAGACTGAGGTGGAAGGATCGCTTGACCCTAGGAGGTCGAGGCTGCAGTGAGCTGAGATCATGCCACTGCATTCCAGCCTGGGTGACAGAGCAAGACCCTGTCTCCAAAAATTAAAAGTTATTCCAACTAATAAGTGGAGAAGGAGCAATAGAAGCTGAACATCGGTGTTCCGCCCATCCCAGGAGGTAAAGGATCTGGGCATGGCACCTGCCAGTGGCTGCTAAAAACACTAAGTGGCAAGCCGATGACAAGTGGGCCAGGCTGAGGGTGCCTGACCCACTGGTGCCATCTCCTCACAGAAAGACCCAAGCAGCTGTGCCTGGGCTCCCGGTGTGGGCGCGCCCAGCACCACCTGCAAAGTGCGCCTGGACACGATCCCACCTCTGACCACCACTAATTGAAGCAATGCTGCAGGATGCAATTGACTCACTTTGTTCAGCAAATGAACTAAAAGAGGAATGGGGAAAGCCTAGAGATGTAAAAAGGCTTCAGAGATGTGCCAGCCAGATGCGACGTGTGCATCTTGCTCAACTCATGAGTCAAGTAGACCAGCTGTACACTCAGGGAGCCTGAGCCATGATGGGTTGCCTCATGAGACCAGGAATGCAGAGCTGCTTTTTAGGTGTGAGAATGGCAGACTGGTTTTTTGTTCTGTTTGGGGTAGTCTCACTCTGTCACTCAGGCTGGAATACAGTGGTGTGATCCCGGCTAACGGCAGCCTCAACCTCCCTGGCTGAAGCGATCAATCCTCCCACTTCAGTTTTTTCTTACTAAGAGTCTTTGTCTTTTAATAGAAAGCATGCCCTGAGCCATTTCCAGGAAACGCAGAGGGATATGGTAATCCCAGGGGCTAGGTGGGTGCTCTCGGAGGCAGTAATGGCTGACGCTGGCTGAAGGGACGGCAGTGGCTTGGTGTACTCATCTCTCTGCTGTTATGTTAACACTGGGCTTCTTCCATAATAAAAACTGATAGAAATTAGCCTCTTTTTAATTAGTAGACTTTATATTTTGAGTTTGTTCATGGGGAAAAATGAGTGAAAAGTACCTAGTTGCCACATGCGCCCTTGTATCTCTCCCCATTTTCCCTATTTTTCCTTTTCTTTTTCTCTTTCTGAAATAGAGTTTTGTTCTTGTTGCCCAGGCTGGAGTGCAATGGCACGATCTCAGCTCATCGCAACCTCTACCTCCCGGGTTCAAATGATTCTGCTGCCTCAACCTCCCGAGTAGCTGGGATTACAGCCACACAGCCACCACACCTGACTAATTCTGTATTTTTAGAGACAGGGTTTCTCCACGGTGGTCAGACTGGTCTCAAACCCCCAACCGCAGGTGACCCACCTGCCTCAGCCTCGCAAAGTGCTGGGATTACAGGTGTGAGCCACCACGCCCAGCCGTCCCTAGTTTTCATATCTTGCCTTAGTGTGGGACATTTGGTACAACCGACGAGCCAATATTGTTGATACACCATTGTTGACTAAAGTCCATAGTCTATGTGAGGGTTCACTCTTGGTGCTGTACATTCTATGAGTTTTGCCAAATGTATAATATCCTGGATATCCCATTATAGTATCAAACAGAACAGCCTCACTGCCCTAAAAAACTCTCTGTGCTTCCGTTCACCTTCCCTCCCCCTGAGCCCCTGGCAACCACTGATCTTTTTACCTTCTCCATAGTTTGCCTTTTCTAGAATGCCATGCAGTTGGAATCATAAGGGTGCAGCCTTTTCAGATTGGCTTCTTTCACTTAGCAACATGTATGTAAGCTTCCTCCAGGCCTTTCCATGGCTCCGTAGCTCATTTCTTTTTAGTGCCGACTAATATTCTGTTTTTTAGATGGACCGGTGTGTTTGTCCACTCACTTCCCAAAAGACATCTGGGTGTCTTTCAGCACCCAAGGCACATCAAATTTGCCTCCAAGTTTGGCAGTTATGAATAGAGCTGCTATAAACATCTGCATGCAGGCTTTTATATGGACCTGTTCTCAGCTCATGTGGGTAAATACCAAGGAGCACAGTTGCTGGATCATAGGATAAACATGTGTCTTCCAAAGTGCCTGTGTTGTTTTGCATTCCCGCTGGCAACGATAAGCGTTCCAGTTGCTGCACATCCTCACCAGCATTTGGTGTGGTCAGTGTTTGGGATTCTGGCCATTCCAGTAGGTGTGTAGTGGTGTCTCACTGTTGGCTTGATTTGCTGTCCTCTTATTCCACATAATGCGGAGCATTTATTTGCCATCTGTGTATGTTGGTGAGTTGTCTATTCAGGTATTTTGCCTCTCCCCTCCTTTTTGAGACAGAGTCTCATTCTGTTGCACAGGCTGGAGTGCAAATGGTGCAATCTTGACTCACTGCATTCTCTGCCTCCCATGTTCAAGCAATTCTCCTGCCTCAGCCTCCCAGGTAGCTGGCATTACAGACGCCTGCCACCACGCCTGGCTGATTTTTGTACTTTTAGTGGAGATGGCGTTTCACCATGTTGGCCAGGCTGGTCTCAAACTCCTGACCGCAGGTGATCCACCCGACTCGGCCTCCCAAAGTGCTGGGATTATAGGCATGAGCCACCACGCCCAGCCCCATTTTTTAATTCAGATGTTTTCCTACTGTTGAGAGGTAAGAGTTCTTTTTGTATTTCAAATACCAGTCCTTTATCTGTTATGTATTTTGCCAAGAATTTCCCCCAGTCTGTGGTTTATCTTTTTATTCTCTTCAGAGTGCATTTTGCGGGTTTTAATATAAGGGAGTCCAACACCGATTTTGTCTTTTATAGATTATGCTTTTGGTGTTGTATCTAAAAAATCATCACCAAACTCAAGGTCACCTAGATCTTCTGGAAGTGTCACAGTTTTGCTTTTTACATTTGAGTCCGTGATCCACTAGGGGTTAATTTTTGTGAAAGATTTCAGGTCTATCTCTACATTTATTTTTTGCATGTGGATGTCAGCACGGCTTGTTGAAAAGACTGTCCTTTCTCCATGGAAATGTCTTTGCTCCTTTGTCAAAGATCAGTTGACTCTATTTGTATGGGTCTATTTCTGGGCTTTCTATTCTGATCATTGGTCTATTTGTCTATTCGTTCGCCAGTACCCCGCTGCCTTGATTACTGTAGCTGTATAGTAACTCTTGAAGTTTGGGAGTGTCAGCGCTGTGACTTTGTCCTCCTTCAGTATTGTGTTGGCTAATTTGGGCCTCTTACCTTCCCATATAAACTTTAGGATCAGTTTGTCAGTATTCACAAAATAATTGGCTGCGATCGAACTTAGACTTTTAGGGGCTACTCTGAAATATAAGGTGCCTTCCAAGGAACGTCAGACACTTGGTGAAATAATATGAAATACAGCCCAAAACAAACATACGGTGAAAAAAAATTGAAGGAACTAATATGCAGGAAAAGTAAGATTAAAAAGTGTATTATTAATATGCTCAGTGAGATCAAAGAAAATATTGCATCCTTTAAATAAAAGTAAAATGTTCTTTCTGAAATGATCATTCAGAGAACAAAATAAGAGTTCCTGAAAATTAAAAATATTATAGCAGGTATGCAAAAAAATTTTTTTGAGACAGGTCTCGCTCTGTTGCCCAGGCTGGAATGCAGTGGTGTAATCATGGCTCACTGCAACCTCAGCCTCAAGGGATCCTCCCACCTCAGCCTCTCGAATAGCTGGAACCACAGCCACATGCCACCATGCTTGGCTGATTTTTAAAAGTTTTTGTGGAGGAACGAGGTCTCACTATGCTGTCCAGCTGGTCTCAAACCCCTGGCTTCAAGCAGTTCTCCCACCTCAGCTTCCCAGAGTGCTGGGATTATAGGCATGAGCCACTGCTCCTGGCTGGTATTAAAATTTTGAAGGATGGATTGAAAGATAAAATTGAGAAGAATTTCTCAGAAAAGAGAAAGGTATGTCCGGGCACAGTGGCTCATGCTTGTAGTCCCAGCACTTTGGGAGGCCAAGGTGGGCAGATCACTTGAACTCAAGAGTTTGAGACCAGCCTGGGCAACATGGTGAAACTCTGTTTCTACACAGTGGCATGCATCTGTAGTCTCAGCTACTTGGGAGGCTGAGGTGGGAGAATAACCTGAGCCTGGGAAGTCAAAGCTGCAGTGAGCCATGATCACACCACTGAACTCCTGCCTGGGTTACACAGCAAGACCCTGTGTCAAAAAAAAAAAAAAAATTTTTTTAAGGGTGATTTAAGAAAACTTTAAGTTGGGCATGGTAGCTCATGCCTGTAATCACAGCACTCTGGAGGCCAAAGTGGGAGGACCACTTGAGGCTAGGAGTCGCAGCAAGACTACACAAAAAGAAAATAAATTAACCAGGCATAGTGGCACATGCCTGTAGTCCCAGCTCTTCAGGAGGCTGAGGCAGGAGGATCACTTGAGTCCAGGAGTTCAAGGCTACAGGTGAGCTATGATTGTGTCAGGCTGCACTCCAGCCTGGGCAACAGAGCAGGACCCTGCCTCTGAATTCGAAAAAGAAAAAAAAGGTTTCTAGAACTGAATTTCCTGATAGAAGAGGATCATTAAGCACCCAGTATAAGTGAAGAAAAGAGACACACCAAGGCACATCAATACATTTCAGAAAATTTGGAACAAAGAGAGTATGTCACAGGGGTCTTCCAGAAGGGAGGAGGCGGGCAGCAGACAGGGAGGCAGACTCCACACAAAAGATCAAAATGGGAATGGCATCGAGTCCCTCACAGTACACCTGGAAGCCAGGTGAAGCATAGCCTTCAAGATTCTGGAAGTGTTTCCAACCTAGAAGTGTATGGACCAGCATAGCATTTATTTTGGAGACTGTTCCATGCACACTTGAAAAGAATGTATACTTTGAAGTTATTGGGTGTTGTGGTCTAGAAGTATCTGGGTCTTCATGCAAGGGAATGGCCGCTGCCCCTTCAAATCTGAGTGTATCTGCCTGCACCAGCTCCCACCTAAGGCCCTGACCTCCAGTCTTCCCTGGCCTGAGAGAGTGCACCTGGCCTCAGGGAGTGAGGTGCCGGGCCCAGCATCGTTCCTAAGGGGTGCTGAGCCAGATAATTACAATGCGTTCTTCAGAAACAGTGCCCTGGCCGTGACCTTCTGGGGTTCAGAACTCCTGCAGGACCCCAACAGTTCTTGCCATGGCCTTCTGTAACCAGGATCAACTTGAGAGAGATTGGGGTGAGCGGAAGGCATTTCTAGGTGGTAGATCTTTCCCTTTTTGGGTTTGATGGAGGACAAAAATAGCAAGCCCTCCAGCCTCATGAACTGCAGCAGTGACACAGCTGGGGACATGGAGGAGTTGGGGGGGGGGCGGCTCCTAGAATGAGGAATGTTCAAACCTTCTTGCCAGGGCCTCGGTTTTTAACTTTGCTCTTTTGCAGAATGACTCTTAAAGAAAACCAATAAAATGCACTAAGTTACCAAAAAAAAAAAAAAAAAAAAAAAAAGGTTAAGGTGGTGGTTCAGATCATTTGTCTTTACTGATTTTTTTTTCTGTAGGGGGGCCTGTTTTGTCAATTTGAGAAAGCAGTATTGACATTTCCTTCTATGTTTGTGGAGTTCTTTATTTCTCCCTCTTATTCTGTCAAATGTTGCCTCATTACACTGAAGCTGTTATTCGTTGTGGAAACATTTATGATTGTTATATCTTCCTTATAAATTGCCTTTTTTATCACTATGAAATATGCCTCTTCATTTCTGGTAATACTTTTTCTTGAAGTATGCTTTTTAGTAACAGCTTTACTGAGATACAACTCACCATGAAACTGAAGCTTGTGAAGTGCACAATCCAGTAGTTGTGTAACCATTAGCACAATCTATTTTTAGAACACTGTATCACCACCCCCCAAAAAAACTTCATCCCCATTAGCAGTCATTCCCCATTCATCCCACCCCTGCTTTTTGACTATTAGGAGTAAAAGCTGCTAGGAACTGTCATGTACAGGTTTTTGTGTGGACATATGATGTTTTCACTCTTGGCTGTATACCTAAGTGTGGAATTTCTGGGTCATATAGTAACTCTGTGTTTACATTTTGAGGAATTGCCAAACTGTTTTTCAAGCGGTTGAAATCTATTTTGTCTGACATTAACAGCCATTCCCCCCAGGAACTTTCTTTTCCCATTTATTCACTCTCAGCCTTTCAGTGTCTTTGTACTGAAAGTATATGGACAGCATAATTAGGTCTTCTTTTTAATCCACTTGCTAAAGCCTGATGTTTAATTGGAGTTTTATTCTATTTAACGTTTAATAGAATCGTTCATGTTGTTCTGTCCAGGTTTACAGGTTTGTCTTCAGTGTATCTCCTCAGTTTGTTTTCTTTTCTCCCTTTTCTGCCTTATTTTGGATTATCTGACTATTCTTAGAACCCCTTAATTGATGCATTGGCTTTATGCTGTACCTGTTGACATTCTTTTAGCAGTGGCTCAGCGATTACAGTATACATTTTTAGCTTTTCATAGTCTACTTAGAGTCCAAATCGTACACTTCATGTAAAATATAACCACTTGGCAAACATACAGGTACATCTTCTTCACTCCTGCCTCACTTTATTCTATAATTGTCATGTGTGTTACATGCACACACTTGTAAACCCCAAAATCGGTATTATTATTTTTGCCTGAAACAGTCATATCTACTTTTAAAATTAAGAAGGAAAATAATCTTGTATTTTTTATCCAGGTGGTTACCATTTGTGGTACCCTTTGTGCCTCCGTAGACCCAGTCCCACTTCCCTTCAGCTTGAAAAATATTCTTTAGCATTGCTTATAGTGCAGGCTTTCTGGCAACAAATAACTTGGTTTTCATTTTGCCGTCATTATTTAAAGAACGTTCACCAGCAATGGAACTCTAGCTGAGTTTTCTACTTTCATCTGTTGTCACAGGAAGTTCTTCTCCGTGGTTCTGATGCAAAGTCTGCAATTATTCAGTCACTTTTCTGTGGAGTGTGAATAATGTAAATAATTTCTCAGGCTGCCTTAAGATTCTCACCTTGTCTTTGACTTTGAGCAGAACTGACTATAATGTGCCTAGGCATGACTTTTTTTAATATGGATCCTTTTTGGGATTCACAAGTTTCTTGAATCTATAAATTTATGTCCTTCACCTAATTGGGGAAGTCCTTGGCCATCATTTTTTTAAAAAAATTTTTTGACTCATTTTCTCTTGTCTTCTTTGACTCTAATTTTCTCCCCTTCTGGGACTCTCATTTTGATCCTTAATAATCTGTTCTACTTTTTAGACCTTTTGATCCTTAATAATCTGGTCTACTTTTAAAAATCTTTTTCTCTCTCTCTCCTTTGGATTGGGTATGTTCTCTTGGTGTGTCCTCAAATTCACTGAGTATTAGCTCTGTCATATATATCCATGCTGATGTTAAACCCATCTGATGCATTTTTTTTAATTACAGATATTGTATTTGTTAGTTTTAACAATTCCATATAATTCTTAAAATATTCTTGGGATTTCCTGTTTTATTCACAATAAGCCTATTTTCCTTTACTTAGTTGGGTATTGTTACAGTAGCTGTTTTTTTTTTTTTAAGTCCTTATCTGATAATTCCAACATCTGTCATCTCTCGGTTTGCTAAGTTTGAGTTGTATACCAAATATCATGAATGTTATGCTGTGGCAACTCTGGATTATATTACATTCCTTTGATGGGTGTTGATGTTTTTGTTTTAGCTGATAATGACCTGGTTAGACTCAAATTGCAATAATCTTTGTCTGCCCTGCAGTGGCAGCAGCTCAAATTTCAGTTCAGATATATTAGCCTTTCAGCAAGCTTATCTGAGTCTTCCCTATGCACACACAGCTCAGACATCAACCAAATAAAGACCTAGGAAAAGTTTACACACAGAACATGTTGAAACTACCCTTCTCTGGCTCTCTCTTTTCTGGAGTTCTCCCCTCACTTTGGCAGCTGTGTCCACCCTGAGCTGTGTCCTCTGATCCCTGAGCTGTGTCCTCTGATTTCTATCAGAACTGCAAGGTTTGTACAGGATCTGGATTAAATAAAATTTTTTTTAAAAAACTGCAGATGACTAACACCATACTGCATCCATTGCATAAAACTTCTAATTTTCAGCTCTCATCTAAAATATGCCTGTGTTTGTTCACTCTCCAGAACCTTCAGAGAATTCATTTGTTGGTTTGGGGGTAGGGATCATACTTTTTGTCCAGATTTTATAGCTGTTACCTGCAGAAGAGTTAATCTTAGGAACTTACTTTACCCTATTCTCTAACCTCAAATTTTATACCCAGCCAAACTACCAATTAAATGTACAGATAAAGCTATTTTCAAATAGTCAGTGTCTCAAACAAATTATCTCCAAACTCCTTTCGGGGGGAAGATACTGGAGGATGTCCTTTATAAAAAATGAGGTTTTTGAACCAAATAAACAAATACAGGAATTCAGGAGATCCAACACAGGAAAGAAACAATCAAAGGAATCCTGAGGATTACAGTAATGGGGACAGCTACTAGAAAACAATCCTGGTTGTTCACTGCAGATTAGAAGTCTTCAGGAAATACTTCTTCAGGAAGACAAACTTAAAATGGATAATGTATTTGAAGATTCTGAGAAGAGATTTACATAATTAGGTAAGCATTTGGATTTGAATTACCTTAGTTAAGTACATAGAAAAATGAACCAATAAACAAAATTATTTTGCTCTAGGGAGAACAAAATGTACAGGAAAAGACAAAGTAATCATAGTATACTATATAGTTTAGCTATGAATAGATTTTATATAGTCATGATGTAAATCCTGAATGGCACTCTAGTTAAAATTTTGATATAAATACATCCAGAGGATGGTGGTACTGGGAAAATAGTGGGGAGGGTGGATTTTTTAAAAAATAGCTAAATTAGTGGTTCTCAACTGACAGTGTCTTGACCTTCCATAGGACATTTGGCAATATCTGGAAACATTCTTGGTTTTCGTGCTTGGGGGTGGAGACTGTTGCTGGCAGGTAGAATTTAGGAACACTGCTAAACATCCTACAATGTACACCCACAACAAAGAATTAATTGGTCCAAAATCACCATAGTGCCACTGTTCAGAAACTCCGAGCCAAGTCATCCTTTTCCATAACAGTGTGTCAGCAGATGATAGTATCAAAAATGTAAATATCAAGTAGCAAAAATAGACAGGTGTTCAGAGATGGGAGTGACAGATATAAAATTAAGTAGCTGAAGGCCCAGAGTGAGAAGTAAAGCTGGGTGATGGGGTGTCATTGTAACAATCCTGTGGAACTCTTTGTTTCTGTAAATTATGTGTATGTGTATGTACAGCTTTGATATTTTAAATAACAATTTAAGTGAAAGAGGAGAATCACTAACAAAGGAAGGCAGGTATGCCCATTCTTCACAGAAATTCCCTGGACTGTGGCTGATGACAAGCTTTGGTTCTTGTCATCTACCTGGACGTGGCTGTGATTGATTCACTCACTCTGTAAATGTCTCTATGTCTGTATATAAGGGTGATGCATGGATAGGCACATTATTCTCTTTTTGGAGTTACCTGGATCCATGATTTCTGAACAGTTTCTTTCTACTCCAAGGCAGTTATCCCAGGAGCCTCAGTACTTATCCGAGCCTTCTATAAATCTGGCAAGTGATCAAGCCATACCTTTCCCTGGTGGCAGCATTCCAGAATTGCAGGTCCAGGTTTTTTGAGGGGCACTGAAACCCCAGGAAAGTTCAAGATGCCAACCTGAGCATATGAGGAAACAGCAAGCATTCCACCTATTCTGCCACTTCTGTCTCTGCAGTGTCACCACATGAGCAATTTCTGGCATCTGTTTTAAGGACTGTAGCTGGTTCCAACGTCTCATTGCAGGTTAAACTGATTATAGGTTTGTTTAAAGGCTGGGAAATTCTAAAGATCCTAAAGCTCTTTTTTCCTCTGTCCCTGTTGAACTGGGTAGGGAAATGTAACTGAATTTTCCAATCCTGCCTTGTTGCATGCTGATCTTGTCAATTAATTTCACATTGAGTTGAGTTGCCAGCCAGGCCTTTGTCCCACTCTTCCCACAGAAGTGTTGAGGGGCGTTGGAGCACACTCTATTGGCATCCTCGTGCCTTGTTAAAGTGCTCACCTTCACACGGGGAGCAGCTGCACAAAAGCCCAAGGCCACACAGTGCACAGCTTTGACATTGGTATGTTTCTTACTTTTGGGAAAGGTCTTCATCTAAAACTTGTTTACTTTGCAGAACAGGATGAGAACTTAAGACCAGCATGGTCGAGGGGAGGTTGAAGCAGCCTCTTAGCTTGGGGCTGGCTCTGAGGCAGCAAGGAGTAGATGCTGCTACTTCACGTGGCTGTGTAGCTTCTGTCCGGAAAATGGAGTCACACTTCCTCTTCACCAGGAAAGGGGAAGGCAGCTGGGAGCATGGGCTCCACCCTTTGTGTGCTCAGCTCAGGGAGGGCACCAGTAAGCTCTAGGACTCACTGTGCCATGACTCATACAAGGCAGAGACACTTCCCCTAAAGGCAGAAGACAGCAACATGGACCCATTCCGGAGGACACCCTCTTCCTGCAGACGGGTGCCCTCAGCCCCTGGACAGAGGAGGGAGGTGCAGGGAAGGGAGGGACAGGATTTGTATCCAGAGGCCTCACAGACAGCTGGGTCTAGTGGCAGAAACTTGGGGGTGTGGGGGCTGGCAGAGGCAAGACAGACAGTCTCTTCTCAGGGACCCACATTCCCCAGTTAGCCCTGCTGAAGGAGGCCACTCTGTGGGGTGGGGAAGGGCAGACGCTCTGTTACAAGCATGACTGCAGGAGGGCTGTGGCCTCCAGCCTGCACTGCCTGCTTCCTCCCAGGGCTGCTGCAGTCATTTTCCATGGCAATGCCTTTAAGTTCCCACTCACAACACCCTTTCCCCCAGGACCTCCAGGAGGCCCCAGCCACCAACCTTGGCCATGGGTCTGCTAATAGCAGCAGTAGCAGCACCTGGGGGCTGTGATCTTTACATGCCAGAGCTGCCTTCACCATCTCTGCAGGTCTGGGTGGACTGCAGCCCCAGGGTCTGCTCCTCCAGTCCCTGCCTCCCAGCTTCCCTTTAACTAAGACCAGTCACTCCCGGGTCACCTGCTGGCCAAGATACCTCCTCCCTCCCCATCTCAAGCCTGGTACAATATATGTATCTGCAGAGGATGGGAGACAGGAGGCCAGTCCCTAAGATCTCAAGGGAGGAGCTCTGGCCAGGGTCCTGGGTAAGTAGGCACAGCCATTGTTTGTCACTTGAGTTCTTAGTCCATTTGGGCTGCCATAACAGAATATACAAATCAGGTGGTTTAAACAGCACTTATTTATCCCAGCTCTGGAGACCAGAAGTCCAAGATCATGGCACTTGCCGGCTTCCTGGTTTGCCGAAAGCCAGCTTCTCCTCAAAGGACAGAAAGGGCAAAGGGCTGCTCCAGGATCCCTTTTATAAGGCAGTAATACCATTCACAAAGGCTCCACCTCATGATGTAATCACTTCCCAGAGTCCCCGCCTCCCAACCCCATCACATTGGCAGTGAGAGTTTCACACATCGACTGGGGGGACATAGACATGCCGCCACTGCAGGTCCCCAGCTTCAAGTCATGGCCAGCAGGGTGGGCTGAGTCAGAGCTGAAAGACAGGACAAGGGGGCAGGGGAGCTGAGGAAAGCTGACCCAAAGTCCACACCAACGCTTCAGACCCAGAGCTACATGCCAGCTGGCCACGTTCTGAGCTCCTGCAAGGAAGAGTGCAGAGCTCTGTGCTGAGAGCCCCTTCTCAACAGGATAAACGGAACTTGGGACCATTTTTACTCTAAGGCCAATAGCCAGTGTCCCCACACTGGGCCCCTGGGGGAGTTTGTGCAACCAAGAGACAAGGCTGTGGTCCAATCATCAGTGTCCACTCACATCGGCCACGGGCTGGAGACCTGTGCCACTGCATGGGTACCACTTGTGCTGCAGGGGCAGGTGAGCCTTGGGGGGCAGTGGACAGAGACACCCTGTGGCGGAGGGCTACGACAGAGCAGTCCTCAGGGTGGTGGCCAAGAAGTCTGGACAAGGCACAGGCCTGGTGACTAAGCACTGCAGGTGGGTAGCTTTAGCTACCCTGGAGGCCAGAAGTTTTGAGATCAAGGTGGCAGTAGCATGGGTTCCCTCTAAGGCTATGAGGGAAAATCTTCCAGGCCTCTTCCATAGCAGCTGGCAGTTTCCTGGCAACCTCTAGCATCTCTTGGCTTACAGAAGCATCACCCTCATCTCAGCCTTCATGGCACCTTCTCCCTGTGTGCATGTCTCTATATCCAGACTCCCCAGACCCCCTTTGAGACAGGGTCTCACTCTGTTGCCCAGGCTGGAGTGCAGTAGCACAATCATGGCTCATTGCAGTCTCAACCTCCAGAGCTCAGGTGATCCTCCTGCCTTAGCCTCCCAAGTAGGTGGGTCCACAGGCACACACCAGTACACCTAACTTGTATTTTTTGTAGACATGGGGTCTCACTCTGTTGCACAGGCTGGCCTGAAACTCCTGTGCTTGAGCAACCCACCCACCTCAACCTCCCAGAGTGCTGGGATTACAGGTGTGAGCCACCGCGCCCAGCCCAAATTTCCCCTTTTCGTAAGAACACTAGTCACCTGTGTTAGGCTCTCCCTCATGGCCTCTTTTTAATGACTGTATCTGCAAAGACCCTCTTTCCAAATAAGGTCATATTTTGACATATCGGTCATATTTTGAGGATTCCAACATATAAATTTGGGCAGGACACAGTTCTGTCCAGAACAAGTATCTGGGGACACAGAGATGATGCATCAGCAGGCAGAGTAGGGCAGGGGGCAGACTCTGCCCCGCCCCAGGACTTGGCCCTGCCCTTAGAGGCAACTGGAGGGATGGGATGGTGGGGACGGGTGCTGAGCATTCTGTTGGGAATGGTCAGTGTGGGCGGAGGGTCAGGATGGATTCTCTGTGCTCAGCTGAGGGGGACAAGGCAGTTGTGTGCCCAGCAACATGTGAGCACCATCCACCTCTGTGAGCCCTGGCGCTCTGTGGTGCTCCCGGTGGACAGGCTCTCGTTGCCCAAGGTCAGAGCCAGGCAGGCTGTCAGTGTAGCCAGGTTCTCACTGGGGGGCCTCATATCCTGGGCCCGTAAGATGGGGGTCCCTGTAGCACATTCTCATGGCCTGTGCCCTCTTGACAGAATCTAAACCACACCCTGGAGAGGCGCAGAGCAAGTGTGCGTTGCAGGAGTTACTACCGGTCTGAGTTCATTTGCAGAGCCTCTAAACACCCCAAAAAATTGCAAGCCCCACTTCTGCATGTGCCTCCCAGGCCCAGCTGCTTTGGGGAAGTCGCATTTTTAGTGCCTTGACGGTATTTAGAGTCTAACTGCAAACGCGTGTCACTGGGACCACATGCTTGATGATGGAACCAGCTCTTCATTCATGGGAACGATGTGGTTTCTATGTTAAGCGCGAGCTTCGGAGCCACTTTCCTGGCTTTTGCAAGCCCAGGTTTGAGTTGGGGTCCCCCATAGGCCCCTCCAGACCTCATGTCCGTGTCTGTCCACTGGGCGTGCATCCTAGGGTTCAGTGTAATTCAAGAATGGTGACAAACAGGGTGGCCACCTGCCTCTGCCCCAGGGCCCACATGACATGCCGCCTCCTCATGCTGATAGAGGCTGTTGCAGGCCCCTTGCAGACATCCCCTCTCCCTCTGCAGGGGAAAGACTCTGGGTTAATGTTTTTGAGATCCGAGCTCTGGCACAGGAGACTGACCTGGGAAGCTTAGATGATATAGGGCTCACCAGTCACCTGCAGGTTCCCTAGGAAATAGAAATCAATTTCATGAATGTCACCTGGACTGAGTTTGAGACCACAAATGTGCAGAGTTCAATCTGTCCCTTCCCAAAAGTCTAAATGCAGATGGCATCAAAGGCAGTGATAGCAGTGTTCCGTTTCACTGTTGGCTAGTAAGAGCCACAAATCCAATGCCCCCTCAAGCCGAGAAGGTGACGTCAGGGCCCGGGAGGCTGGGTTGGGCAGGCACAGCAGCACTGACAGCCCCAGCTAACAGCAGGGGAGGATGCAGCTTGAAAGTGGGAAGCCCAGCTCCCCAAGTACCAGGGTTCTGATTTTTCAATGGAAACCGAAATCCTAGACTTTTTATGCAAAGCTCTTGTACTTTTTAAATTGTGACAGCTAAGTCAAGACTGACTGTGTGGGTGGGATTTGACCCTTGGTAATCACTGGATGGGGACCAAAGGGAACATCCTAGGATGTGTGTGGATGGTCTGAGGCCCTGTTGGTGTCGAATCCCTGCCCCCAAGTGCTTGCCAGGGCAGGAAGCCATGCTGTTTACTGAGGACGCCCCACTAGAGAGGCAGGCGTCCTGCCCATGGGCACCCAGCAAGCAGCAGGGTCCCTGCAGGCTCTGGACCCCACAATATGCTGACTCCAGAGGGGTGCGGGCCCACCAGGACCAGGGCTCCAGGTGCCATCCCTCCGTGAAGCGGGAGGGAGGGCCCTCCAGGTGGGGCTGGGCCTGCAGGGGAGCTCATCCAAAGCAACTTTGTTTAGAAGTGGCTCATGACCCAGGAAGACCTGGGGGAGACAGATTTCAGAGGTCAGAAGGGAGTCAGATGCCCAAGAACTGATTCCAAACCTAGTTCCGTCCCTGTAAGCCCTGCCTCTGTGTCATCAGCTTTCGGAGAAGGCCAAGTGGCATTTCCAGGGCCTATGGGAGCCTCATTTCCTCTAAGCTCTCCTCAGCAGCTCCTGCCATTTGCTGCTCTGCTGGGGGCAGCAGGTCTATGAGGGATATAGGGGACAGAATTGGGAATCAGGGAGCCCTGCTGATTAGGCATTAGGTGGGAACAGCAGCTTCTGCAGGCTCAGATACAAGACATCACATCTGGGCAGCCAGCCTGCCCCTGTGCAGGAGCACCTCTGGCTGGGGCAGTGTGACTGTGTAGAGGTGCCGCCAGAACGTGCACCCAGGCTGTCAGCTGCAGACAAGGAAAGTGCTGGGGACACCAAGGTCCTGGCCCCCCAGCCAAGCTTCCCGAGAATCTCCCATGAGTGGCTCACTCCCCAAGAGGCCCTTTTCCTAAAACACAGTCTTCCCCCGTCCAGAGAAGAGTAAAGCCTGCCTCTGACACTTCCGAGGAAAGGGCTCTCCAGCCCCTTGACCCTCCCGAGGCACAGGAACAAACTTCTTCTCCCTAAGTGGCCGAGGTCATGGAAGGGGGCAGCATCCAGCCACCACAAATGCACTCCGGGAGATTCTGGAGGATGTGGATTCTAGGGAGTGAGCCCAAGGCTGTGATGGTCAGCAGGCCGCAGTCGGAGGCCATGTCCCAAGACCCTCCCTGACCAAGCAGCCGGGCTGCTAGAGTCCCCATCAGCCCCACGAGCCCTCAGGAGGCCCCGACTTGCACCTGACTTCTCCAGTGACTGGTGGCCCATCCCTGTGCCAGTGCCATAGTCTCCCCAAGCATCAGATCCAGAGAACGCCACACAG
Organism: Cacajao melanocephalus; assembly: GCA_963573385.1. Taxonomy (NCBI): domain Eukaryota; kingdom Metazoa; phylum Chordata; class Mammalia; order Primates; family Pitheciidae; genus Cacajao; species Cacajao melanocephalus. The sequence goes on along the minus strand of CAUYLG010012875.1, from coordinate 21,719 downwards.
ATGGGTGGCAGGAGCAAGCAGGTAATAATGCCCACTTTCTTGGTTGGAGCCCCCTCAATGCCTGGCACTGGGGGCCTACCCAGAGCAAAGCAGCTGGTCCCAGCCCATCTCAAGGTGGGGTCAAGTCTTCCCCTCTCTACCCACAGCCTTCCAAGGGATGACCCCCAGAGATCCAGTGCCGGACAACTGGGGGCTCCCTCCTGCTGGGTCTTGTCACTAAGGCCTCTGGCCTTGTGGCTCCTGAGCCTGGGCAGCCTGCCCCCTCCATCTGTTTAAGAACCCAACGTCTCGGTGGCCCCTATGTCTGTTTGGAACCTCATACTCACAGTACGCAGAGATGCCTCATCTCTGCATCAGACCTCAGCACTCCCTGCATCCAAGGCCCTGCTCTCAGGCCTTGGCCTTTTCTGCACCCCCAACCCCCTACCAGTTCCTTGCCCACTCTACTCCGGCCACCAGTTCACCTGCTGTCCTGCATACACACATCTTCTGCCCACACTGCTCTTCCCTGGTGGGTTGAGGCCTCTGTCCCCTCTCCTCTTACTTGGCTCTGCCTTCTAAAGTGGTACTCAGCCACCTGAAGTTACATGTATGCTTCTTTGTGTCAGCCAAAACTCTCTAATGAGGTCGCAGACTTCCCACAGATGGAGACAGGGACGGCTGAACTGCCTGTGCCTCATGGCTTCTAGTGGTACTGGGAACAGAAACACTGGAATGAATGAATGAATGAATGTATTTCTGAGAAACAGCTGCTGCCTGAGTGTGCTGATTGATTGGAGGGGAGAGAACTGATAGCCTGTGGCTTGTGTTCTGTTGCCTGTCTGAGCCAGAGCAGCGAGGGTCCTCCAAGCTGAGGTCTGCCCTCCGAGAAACTCAGGACTGTCTTCCTTGGTCTGGCTCCTTTACTTTGTAAAGCCATCTGCTTTCCTAATTACACTCTGAGAGCCTCAGTGAAAGGGACAGCCCCCAGGAGTCACCTTTCAAAGACCACTACCGCTGGAGGTGGGCCTCTCTCCCAAGGCCCCACTAGGATGGTTCTGCTCCCAAGGCTACGTCTTCGGGGCGATGCAGGGTGACCAGCTCTCCGGTGGGCCCAGGACCAAGGATGTTCCCAGGACACTGGGTACTCACTGCTGAAACAGGGCAGGCCTGGCAGGTGCATGGGAATGGACTAGTTCCACAGCAGAGACTGCAGAGCAGCTGCGCAGGGACTGCCCTGGCCCCACTGTGTCCTCCCTGGGCTTCTCGCAGCTCTGCCTGGAGCAGCCATCATCTCAGAAGTGACCGAAACTGGCACGTCCTAGGCCTGTCAACAGTACGGGGAGCTGGGCGGTACCTGCTTCTATCCAGCTCTTGCACAGGTATTGGATTTGTGAAAATCCACCAAGCAGCACACAGGCTTTGATAAGTTTTCTGTTTGTGGGTACACCAGATGTTTAGCTTTTGAAGAATCCACAGTAGAAGGAGAATATGCGTACAGCACAGTGTGGCTGGTAAAGGGCATGGCTTCAAGGCTTCTTGTCTGTTGTTTACAATCAGGGTGCTTTGCTTTGTTCGGAGATGGTGTTTAAAGTAGCTGTGAACTTCACCTTCCAGGCTTCCTCCTCCCTGCTGCCACCTAGAGACAGCAGCCTTTGGGCTGTGTTTCCATTCAGGAGCTGCTGGGATGATGGTGCCAGAGGCCCCCTGTGGAGCTCAATTGCATGGGCAGGGGTGAACCCAGGGCATTTTCACAGCAACATCTGAAAACCGCTAAGGGTTATTCCTGCAGTAGCCAGGGTGGGCAGTGTCGGCCCAGTCGCCTGCCAAGTTCCAGTCTCTGTCACTCGGGTTTCCTCTGGGAGTGGCATGGGCTTGGGAGGCAGAGAACAAGGCCATCTGCTGCTCAGCGTTGCTCAGGGAAGTGAGAGGAGTGGACAGCAGAGGGGCCAGGGCCCAGCCCCGCCTCTGCCTGTGTGATGACACCCTGAGTCCATTCCTGCTTCCGTGCTTGGTGCATTTGCCACAGTGAGGACAAATGGGGCAGGGGAGGTAACGGGCTCCTAAAAGGACCACAGGGCAGAGGCCAGTGTGGCAGCCTTAGGGGTCCCCAGCCTGCCACCCAGCATCCCAGGAGCACGGGGGCAGCTGGCCCCTGACACGGGTCAGGGCCCCACTCAGTGAGCACCCTGTTGGGCCAGGCTTCTCTGCTTTCTCAGGCCTCTGGAGTGGGAGAGCAGGGAGGGAGTGGGAGGAAAGGGGCCGCATCAGTGTGATGTGTATTCCCAGAATATATGAGAAGCAATTAAGCCCCACCTCTCCTCCTCCTGTGAGGATGCAGAGCCTGGTGCAGCCCAGCCCGGGAATTTGCCTGTAAGGCTCTTCGCAGGCAGTCTTTCGGTGGCTGTGAAAATTGCCCCAGGCCTGTAAAAGTGAGCACTTAAGGATGCTCAGGTTAAACATGAATCAGCCGTCCCTCAGCATCATCTGCGGTGGACTCAATGGAGAGCTGCAGTGTCAGAGGAAGGCCTCCCCACCCCAGCCTCCTGAGCCACAGTTAAGTGACCCCCACAATCACAACAACATTCATTCTGGTTTCCCCAAAAGCACCTTTGTTTCCAAAAAGATGACAGTCTCACTCCCTTCGCTTCCCTGCATTTGCCCCCTTTTAGGAGCCCACATGTCTCTGCTTTGGGGGGGTGCCAGCTGTCTTCCTGTCCGCTGGCTCTCACTGATGCCATTCTCCCCGCCTTCCCACAGGTTAACAATGAGAACGTTGTCAAAGTCGGCCACAGGCAGGTGGTGAACATGATCCGACAGGGAGGGAATCACCTGGTCCTTAAGGTGGTCACAGTAACCAGGAATCTGGACCCTGACGACACCGCCAGGAAGAAAGGTACCCACCCCACACTGCCTGGCTCCAGCCTGGGGCCCTACTGGGAGTGGGCAGTGGGCCCTCTCTCCAGCTGAGCCCACACTTCTGAGAGCCCAGGCACAGGGGCAAGGTTGGCGGAATTTGCCGCCAGAGCCCATGACGTTGACTTGGGGCTCGCAGGCTGCTGGAACCATCCATGCCCCACCAGGCATGCCCTGTTAGTCACTAGCAGGCGTCCCTTTTGCAGGCTTCCACTGGCTTCCCAGTCGGTGTCCCGTCCCCTCCCTCCGCCTGCCCAGGCCCACCCATGAGAGGGCAGGCTCTGCATTGCAGTTCAGGGATACGGCAAGACCCTCCCGAGCACCTGTCCTTTCTCATCCTAAGCATACCTGCACAGCCCATGACCACCACAGCCAAACAGCCCACAAACCCACCGCCGGCCTACAAGGCCACCGCCGGCCTTATTCCCATGTCTGGAAACATGGGCTGGGGTCTCACACCATCTCTCCTCTGCCCTCCAGCTCCCCCGCCTCCAAAGCGAGCACCGACCACGGCCCTCACCCTGCGCTCCAAGTCCATGACCTCAGAGCTAGAGGAGCTCGGTAAGTCACACACCCAGCCCGGCCCGGCCCAGCCCAGCCCTGTACTGTCGCCATGCCTATCCCTGAGCTGCCCTTTGCAGAGCACCAGGTTGTGCATGACCCCATGCTTGCTCGCTACCCCCTTCTTGCCCCTGCACCCAGACATGCGTCAGGAATGCCCCTGCATGCCCAGCAGCCCTGCATGTGCACCTCCCTTGCAGCCTCTCGGGGAGTTGTTGCTAGTCCTTCCTTTCCTTGTTTCTGTTTATCTAACATTGTTTTGTTTTGAATTTTTGGGCCTCTCACTAGTGGATAAAGGTAAGCACCCCCACTGGGTACCCAAAGCAGCTCCCCCTGCTGTCCAGGGCACCCCACTGACATCCACCTCAGCCAGGCCTTGGAGGCCTGCGGGAGCCGCTCCCCACATGGCTCCGACCAGAAGGCTCCAGCCCCCGGGGATCTGTGTAGATAGTGTGGGCTTGGCAGAGCGGTCTCATCTGCACAGCAGGCTTAGGAACTCCTGACACCTTTGTAAAAGGTCTACAAGGAACAGAGAGAGGCTCTGGCCCTCTGACTCCATCCTGTAGACTGGGAAAGGGCGACTACCAGCCACGTGGCTCATGCTCCCCCTGTTCAGGGGAGTCACCATGAAGCCCAGGGACACCTTTGGAAAGGGTGGCTCTGAAACGCACAGAGATCGTGTGTGGGTAGAAACACTTGCTCCACTGGAGCACAAATTGGAGCTGGTGAAGGCAGGTTACGTGGGCACAGAAATGAGCCCCTGCCCGAGGCCCACTGTCCAGTCCAGCTGGCCTGGAGGGGTTAAGAGCCCAGCCCCCTGCCACTGCTTTCACTCACAGGCCCCATCCTCCCTGCATCCTGGCGCAGGCAGCTTTCCTGAGATGGGTCTAGCAAGTGTTGCAACAGCAGTAAAGCAGCAGTCATCCCTCCTCGGCCCAGGGCGCTAAGGCTGGCCAGGTCACCTCTCACGAGGTTGTGGGGCTGGAGTCAGGACGGGCATGAGGCCTCAGTCTTCTACAAAACAGCAGCCCTGCAGTGGCGCTGCCCTACCCACCCAGAACCAGTAGTGTCCCACGTGGGAAACCTGCTTCCATGTGCCCCAGCCTCACAGGCAACGGAGGAGATGGCCGGCCTCCAGGCCGTCTCCACAGGGGCCCATCCCAGGACTCCCCAGAGGGACAAGCCCAGCAACTCTCAACTTTCTAAGGGGTGCTCCCGTGAGCTCAGCTCAGTTGAGAGACAAAGGAATGAGGCAGGAAGGGCCACAGGTGCACTCCAAAGGCTGGTCCCGCCTCCCCTGCTCAAGTCTGCTCTGAGAACTCATCCCCAACTTTGGCAGGGTGCTGGTGAGACGAGGGGCACCGAAGAAGGCGGCAAGCCCCTTTCCACTGCCAGGCAGTAAGTTAATGAGCAGGGCAGACAGAACAGTTAGGCAGGCAGCCAAGGTCTGGGGAAAGCTGCTCCATGGATAGCGCAGCCTGCATTTGCAGCGCTGAAGACGGCCCCTGCCCGCCGCCCCGGTGCCAGCCCAGCCTGCTCCTGAGGCGCCCTGAGCTGACAAGGCCCAAGTGTAGGCTGCGGGCGGGCGCTGCGTCCTGGTGGCTCACGGCGCTCCCCTTTCTGTTTGCAAGCCTCGGTCCGGAAGAAGAAGGGTAAGGGAGGCCCAGTGTCTGTCTCAGCCCCCTGCCCATCACCCCCGTGGAACAGAAACCTTTGTGACGCCGTCAAGTCTCAAGTGTGCCACAAACCCTTGTGTTGTCTTCTCCATGCTGGGTCCTGCCCGAGGAGCCCCTGCCCTGGAGCACATCCATCTGTCTGTCCTTTCTGCTTCGCTTCTCCTGTCTGTGTTTCCCCAGCGTGTCCTGTGTTTCTTCCCTGAGCTGTGCTGTGTCCACATTGTCATGACTGTGAGGCTGGTGGGACCCCTGTTTGGTCTCAGCTGAGCCTGTCTTGGCCAGGTGGCCTCCGAGCTCTGTCTGTGAGACCTCCCAGGGGACTGAGTCACATAGGCTGCCTGGATGGGCGGCTTGCAGGTGAGCAGAGCCCCTGGCTGCATTCCTGACCCTCACACCCTCTTTGTAGTAGGAAGGAACTGCCTCCCTTTAATGCCCAGAAATCACCCACTCCCCAGGAGGCTGCCCTGTGCCTGGCACTGGGCAGAGAAGGGAGCCGTGTGAGCCCTTTGGCTGTGCCTCCGTACCCAGGGCTGGTGTGGGGTGGGAGACTGGCAGTCACTATGCCTGTGAGCCCCAGAGAGACTCAGGTGCCCCCTTCCACAGCAGCAAGCACATCCAGGGGTACTGCTCACCTCCTGCTGGATGCAGCTCCCCCAACAATTAAAAGCAGCACTCCCGGCCGGGCGTGGTGGCTCACACCTGGAATCCCAGCACCTTGAGAGGCAGAGGCAGGCAGACTGCCTGAGGTCAGGAGTTCAAGACCACCCTGGCCAACATGGTGACACCCTGTCTCAAAAAAAAAAAAAAAAAAGCAAAAAAGCAGCACTTCCAGCCACAAATCCCTTGGAGTTGGGAGGACCCTAGCACCTAGCCAGAGGCACTGGCCCTAAGGCACATTTTAACTGTGTCCCAATCACCTTAGTTGGGAATGGATCCTGAAGTGGGCACAGAACCACCACTGCCTCCTCACCTGGCTGTCCCTGCCCACCACCCCCGCCTGTGTCATCCCAGCAGCCTCTGTGCAGCAGTCCAGGGCCTACATCAGTGTCCTGCGGCTACCCAGAAAACCCCAGCGGGCTTTCTAGGCCCCATTACTGCACCGAGGATGTGGTGGACACACAGGGTACAGAATCCTCTTCTATGTTGTGCAATTACGTTTCTATGTGAATGACCCTTCAATCCAAGGCCAAACCCCAGCTCACGGGAATGGCCCTCTATTCATCACCTACCTGAGGAAGATGCCCCACCCTGGGTGCCCAGGAACCCAGTTGCCAGAACAGCAAGGGACAACAAAAGTCCCTTATCAGGGAGAATAGCTCAGGACTCAGGTGGCTGAGCCACTGTGGGTGCCTGTGGCCTGCTGAGACCTGGCCCCGTCCATCCCACCCTCCTCCCCCAGGGTGGTATTGCAGGAAAAGAGTTACAGCCTGCACGGCCAGGCAGAGTTCACACAGAGCACGGGCAGGAGCCCCAGAGAGAGAAGATCTACCTCCCATCTGAGCAAGAGAAACTGGCTGCAAATTTGAGCTTAAATGCCCCGGAGCTCCAACCCCAGATATAATGGGGTGGGGGTGTGGGCAGGAGGACCCCAAAGGGACCAGCAGCCGTGGCCTAGCCTGGTCACATTGGGGGATCCTCCTGGGGACTGAAGACACCAAGGGATGCTGAGAGGAGTCCCTGCCTCCCAGACCATGAGCACATCCCAAGGGTACACATGTGATGTGTGGGGCACACAGTATGTACGTGGCAAATGCACCAGGCCCCTCATGCTGCCTCCACCTGTATCTAGGAAGACTGACCTCACCTTGGAGAAAGCACTCGTCACACTCCAGAAAGGCTGTGTGGAACAAAATTCAAGCCTTTGCAGATGTATTGGGTGGAAAAAAGTGGCACTCAAAGTTCTGTGAATGGGACCTTACTTGGAAATAGGATCCTTGCAGATGTAATCAATAAAGAAGAGGGCATGCTGGACCTGGGTGGGGGGCCCTACATCCAGTGATGTGTCCTTGTAAAGGAGGAAGGAACAAGCCCAAGAAACACCACAGATTTCCAGCAGCGGGGAGAGGCAGGAAGGATCTTCCCCAGACCCTCCGGAGAAGCCTGACCTTGAACTTGCAGCCTCCAGAGCCATGCAGGGATATGTTTCCATTGCTTTAAGCCCCCCAGTGTGTGGTCATTTGTCTTGACAGCCCTGGCAGAGCACCTCAAATCCCAGCTCTGCCTCCGCTAGCTTTACCCTGCTTAGTGATCCTGGGTTTTCAGTTCTCCATCTGTAAAATCCTTGTTTAGTCTTTAAGTGTTCTCTAAGCACCTGCCCCAGCCCCTGTGCTGGGCTCAGGCAGAAGCCGGCTGTCAGGCAGGGGGTAGGATGGGCCTCTGCCCCCAGGGCACATGAAGGAGACTGTGGCCTCCACCCTACCAGACACCTCTGGCTACACCTCCAGATTCCAGCCTTTGAAAAGCATGTGACTCAGAGCCTGCGGGCCAGGACCAGTCCACCAGGGTCCAAGCACACACTGCGACCCTTCGCTGCCTCGTTGGAAGATAGATTAAACCAAGAGGCTGGCCAGCTGGCACCAGCTGCTGCTTCTAACACATGCAGCTCTGTCCTCTAACAAACATCTGGTGCTGCAGATGTGTGTGTTTTCCTTTTGGAAATGGAGTGACATTTGTACTCCTCTTTCACCCAGAGACAGGACTCAATGGCACTGCACCTCCAGAGAGGTAGACAAACTACTTCAAGCTCACACGAGGGGAGAGAGCAGTGACAGAACCAACAGGGTCCCCAGATCATCTTGGAGGATGAATTGTGTCCTAGGAATGCTGAAGAGCTGCAGCAGCCCCACGCAGTCCTCAACAGGGTCTGGTCTGCTGCTTTCCCCCCAGAAGGTTCTGAAGAGTCGATGGAGAAACAGCTCAGCATTCTGCTCCTCAGTGAGGCTGGCTCCCAGGCTCTGAGCCTGCTGCGTGGCCACAGGCAAAGGAACTTGCTGGACAATGGACCTAGCATCATTTCAGTCCAGCGCCCATTTCCTACCTGGGGAACCAGGAGACTCAGCCACCAGGTGCCCGTGTGGTCCTGGGCCTCCGGGCCTCAGTATGGATGCTGGGGTTGTGTTACTCCTTGATGTGGTGACTTCCTTGTGACTCGCTGAAGATACAGGGCAGTGGAAGATTTCTCTAGCACGGGGCACATTGCTTCTTGCCCCCTCAGGGGAACTTTTGTGCTGAATTCAGCTCATGGTCCAGAGTCAGCTCATAGGCTAGGGGGCCCTGGTGACAGGCAGGGCAGGCAAGTGACAAACCTGCCACCTACCCTCCCAGAGCATGCTCTTCCAGTGTCTGGTCAGCATCACGTGTGTCTTCTAGAGCAAATGCATGTTGCTCAGACGGCTGAAACATGGGTGACTGCTGGAGCATCTTCGTCAGATTCTCACTAGAGTGTTTTGGGATTTGACAGTTTCAAATCTGTCTTAGGATCATTTTCAGACATTGAGCACTTCATTCTAAGACTGCCGGGGGCCGGATTCACTAATCCCCTTCATCCGGAGTCCCTGAATCAAGCCCCAGTTCTGAGCTTTTATAAATTAAGCATAATCCTTAGGAGCCTAGAATGAGAAGCAGGAATCTGCACTCCTGTGGCTCTTCTGAAAAGTCTCCAGATCCTAGTATAAGTTCTCCAAGACAGAGACTGAACAAGTCAGGCCAGCTCGCTCCCACCGGCCACGTCCCCAAGAGGCAAGGGCCAGGAGGGGACCCGCAGCCCCGTGAGGGAGCAGTGCAGGATTTTCCCTCTTTTCATTTGAATTACACTAACTAACTCTTAACTTAAAAAGGAATGCTAGCCCCTGACCCTACCATCCCAACAAGCCCAGTTGCTCTCACATGTTCTGGTTCATTTGCTTAGGGGTTGGAAGCAAGAAAGGAAAGGTTTAAAACAGAGACCAGATGTCCATAGTCAAGATGGCCACAGCTGGAGGGATGCACCTTCAATGACATGACCAACCCCACCCTCCAACGGCGAGACTAGGATGATGGGAAAGGTGCCCACCCTGCCGCGTGCTTCTCTTGGACGAGGCAGAGCATGCCAATGGTGATCCAGCCATTGCCAAAGAAGCCTCCTACTGGTGCTGCCCACCAGGGCCCAGGGCTGGGCAGCACATCCACATGGCAGGCACAAGGCTTGGGGGGACCCCAACACCAGCCCCAGCTCCCACCTCGACGCATGGTTTGCCCCTGTTTGGCCTGATGCATCTCAGACCTGACATGTTTTCCTTTCAACGTGGGAACAACCCGTCTACTACAGCCGGCTTCTCATTAGGATGAGAAACAAGATGATGGGCCCCAACTTCCACCTGATTCAGGGATGGTTGTCGTTACTGACCAGGACACCTTTCCTTTGCCCTGGGCACACAGTTACATGAGGTGGTGTTGGCAGGATGCCTGCCGCAGGCCCTGAGGTCTTAAAATCGCAGCCTGTAGCCTGTTCATTCTGGGCACGTGAGGATTCGAGGCAGTGCCCCAGGGAGGCCTGGCAGTGAACCCTCAGTGTGTAGTGGATGGAAGTGAACCAGCCCCATCAGCTGTGGGGTTTGTAATACAGAAGAAACAGATGCGTGGCTTCTGGAAGGGCCCAGCTGGAAAAGGGAGCTTCTCGAAGATTCGGCTCATTTAAATTGTAATCCCAGGAAAGCTTTTCCGCTTAAGAGTCCCTCCCTCCTTGATGTGCCCAGACATGGCCTAACAGCACAGCGGAGCCTGGCCAAAGCCTTCCCCTGCAGGGCCTCGGCCCTCCTGCATCTTCTGGGTCTGACCCCTCTGTCAGTGTTCAGTGCTGACGACTTTCTCTCACCTTGACTTTTCAGCCCCAGCTGCCACCTTAGCCTCTGAGCTTATCAGAGCCTGGAAGTCCAGCCAGGAGGGATGCCCAGGGTTTCCCAGCTGGGATGGGCCTTCCTACATCTCCAGGGGTCCAGGCCTGAGCACAGGCAGGTGGCAGCCAGGAAGGTACCCTTCCCTGTCTGCAGCTATGCACAGTACCAGTCGAGCTGGATTCTGTGAACGCCCCCAGAGCTCACCACCTGGAATGCCCCATGGGATGTTTTGTTAGGCCTCAGCTGCTCTTCACCTAACTTGGTGGCACCCATTCTGGTCATGTTCATGAAGGCACATGCTGCTGCACCCTGCCCAAACCTCACCCTCTATGGGGGTCAGAGGAGGGGCCCAGACCAGCACTGTCAGGAAGCATGTCCAGGGGTGTCCCACCCTGCAGTGCCCTGGCTCACCACAGTTATGGGACATAACTCCCCGATGCCAGAGACACATCTCAACCCCCCGTTTCATTGGAGAAAAATACTCTAGGGGCCACCAGTGGCCACATCTCACCTGAGGCAAAGCTGAACAGCCACTGCCCAGCACCCCCGCTTCTAGGGACAGACCAAACTGCAGCTCCAAGTCACAGCCGGCCAGAGCAGATCACCCAGGTGTCACCTGATCCTGAGTCAAGGGGGAGTAGCCCAGCTGACGGGCGAGGCCAAGGTGGAGAGACCTGCACAGAAACAAATTCGATCCTAGCCATCCAAGGAGTCCCAGCCCAGCCCTTGGAGGGGAAAGGCTCCTTGGAGGAAGCAAATTACGGGGACCACAGCAGATGGACCTAGCATTTGCAGCTCAGGGAGACTGACAGGGACCCCAGCAAAAGGGAATGTGAGACAAGACAGCCACACAGCATCTGCTGCAGCCAGAGGAGCTGGGCTAAGGGCAGGAGAGGAGGGCCTTGAATGCAGGTGAGGACAGCACAGCTCTGGACTGGGTCACACATCCAGCCAGAATGTCCCCACTGCCAAGTGAGATGAGAATCAGGTGTTTCTTACCGTGCCTGACTAGTTCCCTGAGGAGCAGATGCTTAGCATCCACTAGGGGCACGACCCTCATCAAATACCCAGGAGGGCTTGTGGGTCCAGGAATCACAGAGAGAATGTGTGAGCAGGGATGCAGCACTGGGCCCAGTGAGCCTGCAGGCCTGATCAGCTGGTCTTGGCCATGAAGGGAGAGAGTGCTACAGGGGGAAATCTGGCTGCCTGGACACCATGGGGCAAGGGCTTTCTTGCTTTGTGTGAACACTTGGCATTTTGCTGACAACTGGAAACATGGTCTAGGCAAACACCTCCCTGAAGGGCCGGATGGTAGGCATGCTGGGCGTGGCAGCTGCATAACTTCTGCTGCACATTCTCCTTCCTTTGCTTCCCCCTCTTTGTTTGAAGACTCTTTAAAAGTGTATGGCTAGGTGCGGTAGCTCACACCTATAATGCCAGCACTTTGGGAGGCTGAGACAGGCAGATCGCTTGAGGTCAGGAGTTCGAGATCAGCCTGGCCAACATGGTGAAACCTGGTCTCTACTAAAAATGCGAAAATTAGCTGGGTATGGTGGCACACACCTGTAATCCCAGCGACTCAGGAGGTTGAGGCTTGAGAATTGCTTGAGGCCAGGAGGAGGAGGCTGCAATGAGTCGAGATCACACCACTGCACTCCAGCCTGGGTGACAGTGAGACTCCATCTTAAGATGAAAAAGTATAGACTGCCCTGAGGTTCTGGCCTGGTGGGGGCAGGACTGGAACCAGGCCCCTCATCCGACTCTACCATGAGAGCGTCCACAGGTGTCAGAGTTGTGTACGTCTCAGCTGCTCATCAGGTTGAGGGGCTATCACAGGGCACCTGGCTCAGAGGACATCCCGTGTGGCAGTCCCCTATGCCTAGATGCTCCGAGATACTGGCACACCCCCATTTCCTCTCCCCGGACTTCTTCTTGTGGGGACCTCTGCTCTGGGCTTTCGTCAGGAGGCCGGTGCCTTCGTGTTGGACAACCCCGAGCAGTGCCATGGCTCTGGGAGCTTTGCCTGTGGGTCAGCTCCCCATGAGAAGCCGCCATGACAGGGAACTTCTACCTCATCTTGAAGAACAACTTGGAGATATGGGCCTTCCTCCCTGCATTCTCGTCAGCTCTGACTCTCACAATGGCCTTAGGGCTCAAAGTCTGGGCAAGACCCTAGCATACACTTCATGGGGGGCCACCAGACCCCAAGAGTGGGCTTAGGGTGACCAGGAGAAGGCAGAATGTTCTAGATGGCCTGCTTCTCCTGGGGAGTAAAACCAGTGCTGTCTCAAATGCTTAGAATGGGGTGAACCCACCAGGCACCACACTGGCTTTGTCCCAACCCAGTAACATCCCAGAAGTGCAGCTGGGGTCACCTTTTCCAGAATGCACATTGGGACTGGAAGACCAACTCTACAGGTCTCAGTAGCCCAGGCACTTGCATTTTAACAGCCCTAGACACACCCTTATGCCTGATCCCGAACACCCTGAGATAAAGCTAAGGCATCCGGATACCTCCAGGATGTGCTTCAGTTTTCAAGTTAAAAAAATACTGTAAATGTCCTTTTTTAAAAACTTGTTAATTGCTAAGGATCCCTTATAACTGAACTTTGGCTTTCTTTTTTTTTAAGGAAATGGGAAGGTTCTGCTTCAGGGAAAATAAATGGAGACTTCCCTCTGCAACACTTACTAACGTCTGGGGGCCCCTGAGCGCCCTGGCCTCTTCAACACCCACACTGCCTTAGGCGGCAGGTCCTCATGTCTTGGTGATCACAGTTACAAAGAAACCACATTTGTGAGCCTCTTTAAAAAAAAAAAAAAAAAAAAAAGCTTCAAAAAGTCAGTTTAGTCAACCCTCACAAGAATAAATCACATGAGTAAGAATAAAGTAATTCCACTAAAGAAATGGCCCAAATGCCTGTAATCCCAGCATCTTGAGAGGCTGAGGTGGATGGATCACTGAGGTCAGGAGTTTGAGACCAGCCTGGCCAACATGGTGAAACCCCATCTCTACTAAAAATACAAAAATTAGCCGGGCGTGGTGGCGTGCGCTTATAATCCCAGCTACTCAGGAGGCTGAGGCAAGAGAATCGCTTGAACCTGGGATGCATTGGTTAAAGTGAGCCGACATAAAGCCACTGCACTCCATCTGGGGCTAAAGATTGAGAATATTTATAAAAAAAAAAAAAAAGTCTAAAGAGCTTCAGGAGCCCTTGGTGGGCTGAGCACTTCCAAGGAGACAGCCGAGCTGTGGAGGGTCTTCTATGTCCCTCCACATGCCTCTGAGGGCAAGGTCTGGGGAAGGAGCCCGTGCTTTGATGGGAATGCATGTGGCAGAGGCATACGCATGCTCCCCACAGCGACGACAAACACCCCCCGCACAGTTTTGGATGCTGGAGTGGCTGCTGCACCTGTGCGCTTTCCTACGTACACCCAGCTTCCCCGGCTGGTGCTGCTGCTCCAATCCTCGCGGTTGTGTTGCAGATAAACCCGAGGAGATAGTCCCGGCCTCCAAGCCCTCCCGCGCTGCTGAGAACATGGCCGTGGAGCCGAGGGTGGCGACCATCAAGCAGCGGCCCAGCAGCCGGTGCTTCCCAGCGGGCTCGGACATGAACGTGAGTGACTGTGCCCTGGGACAACGCAGGGGGAAGAAGGGCGGTGACCCAGGAAGTGGGTGGGCTGTCAGCAGCTGAGGTGCACACGCTCTCATGTCTGGTTCATGCTGTCCAGAGATGGGACCCAAATCTAAGTGGCCATAGGACGAACAGCCGGGTCCATGCAGACTCACAGTTAGGGGACAGAGCAGACTGCATCCAAGCCCTGCCACTCCCTTACCACACTGTCTGCCTCCGCTCACTCAGTACCCTGAGCCTCGAAGGCATCCCCCATCATACTGGGCTGAGGACCTGTGAGCAGATGGATGTGAGGGGCCTTGACACGCTCTTCAGACAGAGGGAATCTCGGCTCCCAGTCCCCCCAGAGCACAGAAATGCTCTGGCCTGGAAGAGGCCATCTGTCCCACATCCCATGTGGCAGTCCCCCAAGCCCAGATGCTCCAAGATCCTGGGCAACACCTGTCCTCGGAGCCAGAAGTGCCATGAAGGGCTTCAGTGGGTGCTGGGTGCAGTGGGTGCCCAGCTCAGAGCAGGCTGCCCATGCCATGGTCACCTTCCCTGGGCAGTCAGGAGGGGACACAGCTAGAGAAGGGCCTGGGGCAGAGGCTGCTTGATTTCCCCCAGGCACGTCCTGGGCAAGGCCTGGCTTCCTGGACCCCTTGATTGCTTCTCCATTTTCCGGAGGCAGCCATTTGAGCCTGATGTTGGATTCCAGCACCGCCTACCTATCCTGATTGCTTACCTAATTTAGTATTCTCTTTGAACCAGTATCAAACTAACTCACTGTGCCTTTTCTTGAACAATAACGCCCATAAATATTATAAATTTACCATGAGGCTTTTCTGTAATGTGCATTAAATAACTGTTAATGATCAGAATGAAAACATCTGCCTTCACCCCCCTCCCATCACCTCTGAACTCCACAGGGCCTGCCCCTCCAGGCCGGCCTGCCTGCCCATCCATCCTTGCCTCCCATTTTGTTCCCAGTCCTTTGCAGTGCCCATGTGCCCCACCTTGTTGGGGGGTGTCTGAGACAAGTACCCCTGACCTCCCCAAAGGGTCCAACTTTCCTCCCTAGCCTCAGGGCCACACAGTGAGACAGGCTGTGGATGCATGGAAACTGCATCTCCAAGCTGGAGTAATGAAAGCTTGCACACCAACATTTCCATCAAGCGTCCGCATCTGAGATTTTTCTGGGTTGCCCTCCAACACTACGGGTATGGGGCCCTGAGCCATCTCAAGTTGGCAGACAAATCAGCAGCCTGGGGCAGCAAAAGGGTGGGCAGCACCAGGACTCTGCTTCCAAGGTGGAGGAGGGAAGCTCTGGGCTCCTCCTGGAACAGGCCGAGGAGGAAGGAAGCTGGGGACAACCCACTGCTGCAGACTCCAGCTATAACCCCGAACAGCCCCGGGGCTTGCTCAAGCTAGCCGGGACATCGCGCTCACCCACACAGCGACGGCACCTGGCTGGCCTTCGTGCACACCATGGGGCTGGTGTCATGAGCCCATTTTATGAAAGAGGAAATGCTGGCTCCTGTGTAAGGACTTGATGGTCACAGGCACACAGGGAGTGGGGTATGGACACAGGCCAGACTCCACTGCCCACCATGCTGTGCCCTCTCCCACAGGACATCCAGCCTGGCCCCTCTCTCAGAGAGACGTGTCTGTCCAGCTGCTCTGGCGAATGGCATCGCAGCAGACCACATCTCCATGGAGCAAGGCGTGCTGCTGTCCTCACAGGGTCAGAGGCCAACAGCACTGCAGCCAATAGGAAAGGTGCCGATACAGGGCCCTTCCTGGGCACTCAATGCTGTGGTTCTCACCAGCCTCCCTGGAGACTTGAGGTGGCTCCAGAAGCAGCTTGTGGGAGCTGCAGTGGCAAAAGTTCCCTTGTGGCCTCTGGGGCCTGTGACCGTGGGAGGGGGCTGGCCAGGGCTTCGTCTCACCCTGGGCTCTCTGGTTTGCAGTCTGTGTATGAACGCCAAGGGATCGCCGTGATGACACCTACTGTTCCTGGGAGCCCAAAAGCCCCATTTCTGGGCCTCCCTCGAGGTACGATGCGAAGGCAGAAATCAATAGGTAAGAAGCGTGGCACTCACCCACAGAAGTTGCCCTGGGCTTTCAAACATGGCCTTAGAGCCCTCCAGGAGTTCTGGCCCCCAGGCCTGCCACAGTTTTCTTGGCATCCCACCCCAGCAACGCCCTGCCAGCCCACCCACCAGAGGGTAGAAACCTGACTTTGCCCACCAGGGAGCCATTGGAACACCTGACTGGCATGAAACTTATCCACCCCAAAGGATACAAACTCCAAGGTGGCTTGTATAATCTCGAAGCCCAATATCTGTGATAATTCCAACAGGGTAAAGGGGGAGGGTGGGCGGGGTGGTCTGGGCCAGCCCCCCTTCTCCACCCTGCCCTGCTCAGGTTGGGAAGGGTGAGTGGGTTCCCTGTGTTCCCTAGTCACTGCCAGGCCAGGAGTATGAGCTCAGCAGATATACTTCCAAAGGTGGTCAGGTCAGGGTCTCGAATTCTAATGAAATAATGTACTGTGTTTTGCAGAAAACTGCCTTCCTTCCTTCTTAATATCACAACTATTCCTGTTGACTCTGTTGCAGGCAAAGGTGCACTTAACCCTTTGAGACAGTCCTTTGTGAGATAATTCAACATTGCCTTTACTGTGTCAATTCTGTTAGAAGCTAAGGCCCCTCCCCTGTGAAGAGTTGTCGGGGCTGCCCCGGGACTCTGGTATGCCCAGCCGACCCCAGGGGCACTGTCCTGTGCGTTCTGGAAATGCCTCTGGGCTGCTGTGTAAAAGCACAGCGCGCTTGTGAGTCTGAGGTGGATGATTGTAAGCAGTCACTAGGCAGTAAGTGGCCGTGGAGGTGGTGTCTGCTGCACTCAAAGCTCCCCCACACCAGCAAACTCAGGGAGAGCTGCGTGTTTGTCTTGCGGTTACTGGTTAATAACAGCTGATTTCCTCCTGTCAGACAGCAGAATCTTTCTATCAGGTCAGTGAACCCTTATGGTTTGGATCTGTAATCTGAATGTAACCCAGTTTACTTTATAAGGTGTATTCTTAAATTAGTACTCCTTGGGAACATAATTGCCAGGCAACCAACTCGTAGTGACTGGTCAATGGAGAATGCCTTGAATGACCCATCTTTGCAATGCCAAAATGTCCTCCCACAAGGAGTATGTTAAATTTGGAATACCCTTATCGAATGGAAGTTTTCATTGGAATAAATTACTGTAGTTTGTCCTAGGAATTCTTTTCATTTAAGTAATTTATTTTGCTACCTCTTTGAAAAACCTGCATGTTCCCGACATGAGATCCCCTGTGCCGTGCGTCTGTCGGTGCGTGTGTGCGTGTCTTGCTTCCCCTCTCCCGCAGTGCTCCTATTGACATTTCTGTGTCTTGAGCTGCTGAACAGTTTGTGAAGTCACACTTGGGTAACATGCCCAGAGAGCCCTCAGGCCCCGCTGCTGGCTGTCTCAGGACCTCAGCTGCACCCCCACACTCAACATTCACGTACTGTCAGTAGGTCAACTCATGGAACACGACTTGGACTTTGTGCCAGGTCAGCCACACTGGAAGCCTGCTTAGTCATGATCATGGTGGGCCACTGGGCTCTCAGCCCCTGCTCCAGAGGGTCTCGGGCAGGACTAGTTCCAGGGCTGCCGTGGGGACGCAGAAGGGGCTCGCTGAGGCCCGGCTCAGGCCAGGGTCTTTAAAAGAACCTGGGCTCTCCCTTCAGGCGCAGGCTCGAGAGCCCACATGGCCCCTCCTCTGAGCTGGCAACCCCTAGCCACCCATCTCTCTGCAGGTCCAGAGAACTCCAGGACACACACAACCCTTAGTGGGGCCCAGTGAAGTCAGGCAACAAAAGGATTCACGTGACCCTAGAAGGAAAGCACCTCCTTCCAGCACACACAGGGCCAACCGTGGGCAGATAGCTGCACTCAGGGTGCCAGAGGCCTCCCTGTACATCTGGGCAGCTGCGGGGCTCAAGTGCCATCTGGACAGTGGACTGCACACCACCCTTGCCACATAAACAGAGCTGTACCTGCAACCCTTTGTGCTCTCATTTCAGATGGACAGGTGACAGCCTTAAGCCCCTGCCCTAAAAACACCCCCAAGGGAACCTTACCACGCCTGAAGGGGCATGGCGGAAGGATACCTCTTGGTCTAGTCAACCCTGACCCCAGTGCCAGCACAAGCACACGTGCGCAAACACATGCACATGCAGCCCCAGGCGAGCTGCCCACTTGGCCTGCAGAGTGGCACGCAGCTCAGCGTCAGGCGCCCTCCTGCCTGGCCTCACACAGCTCCGTGCCGCAGCCTGCGCCCGGAGGCCCCACAGCAGCTCTCACAGCATCCCCAGTGCCTTTCTTTCCTTCCCTTTCTTGTCCTTTGGCTCACGGCGGGCCATGTGACTAACACTCGACATTGTGGCTTGTGCTGTGTTTCATGAACACCCGTTCATCATCTGACTGTGAGTTTGTGGAGACATAGCATATCGCACGTTCCTAGGAACATAGGCTTTGTTTCTGTTGTGACCTAAAGCTAAACCTATCTTCTACTTGTAGGAATAACAGAGGAAGAGCGGCAGTTTCTGGCTCCTCCAATGCTGAAGTTCACCAGAAGCCTGTCCATGCCGGACACCTCCGAGGACATCCCCCCTCCACCACAGTCTGTGCCCCCGTCCCCACCACCACCTTCCCCCACCACTTACAACTGCCCCAAGTCCCCAACTCCAAGAGTCTACGGGACGATTAAGCCTGCATTCAATCAGAATTCTGCTGCCAAGATGTCCCCCGCCACCAGGTCCGACACGGTGGCCACCATGATGAGGGAGAAGGGGATGTACTTCCGGAGAGAGCTGGACCGCTACTCCCTGGACTCTGAAGACCTCTACAATCGGAACGCTGGCCCGCAGGCCAACTTCCGCAACAAGAGGGGCCAGATGCCCGAAAACCCGTACTCAGAGGTGGGGAAGATCGCCAGCAAAGCCGTTTACGTCCCTGCCAAGCCCGCCAGGCGGAAGGGGATGCTGGTGAAGCAGTCCAACGTGGAGGACAGCCCCGAGAAGACGTGCTCCATCCCCATCCCGACCATCATCGTGAAGGAGCCGTCCACCAGCAGCAGCGGCAAGAGCAGCCAGGGCAGCAGCATGGAGATCGACCCCCAGGCCCCGGAGCCACCAGGCCAGCTGCGGCCCGACGAAAGCCTGACCGTCAGCAGCCCCTTTGCCGCCGCCATCGCCGGAGCCGTCCGCGACAGGGAGAAGCGGCTGGAAGCCAGGAGGAACTCCCCGGCCTTCCTCTCCACAGACCTGGGGGACGAGGACGTGGGCCTGGGGCCGCCTGCCCCCAGGACACGGCCCTCCATGTTCCCCGAGGAGGAGAGTTTTGCCGACGAGGACGGCGCTGAGCAGCTGTCGTCCCCCATGCCAGGTGCCGCGCCCAGGGAGCCCGAAAACCATTTCATGGGTGGCACCGAGGCCAGTGCTCAGGGTGAGGCTGGGAGGGCACTGAATTCCACGTCCAAAGCCCAGGGGCCCGAGAGCAGCCCAGTGGTGCCCCCGACGAGCGGCGGCACAGCCGGCCCCGGGAATTACGTCCACCCGCTCACAGGGCGGCTGCTCGATCCCAGCTCCCCGCTGGCCCTGGCACTCTCCTTAAGGGACCGAGCCATGAAGGAGTCTCAGCAGGGACCCAAAGGGGAGGCCCCCAAGGCCGACCTCAACAAACCTCTTTACATTGATACCAAAATGCGGCCCAGCCTGGATGCCGGCTTCCCTACAGCCGCCAGGCAGAACACCCGGGGGCCCCTGAGGCGGCAGGAGACAGAGAACAAGTACGAGACTGACCTGGGCAGGGACCGGAAGGGCGATGACAAGAAGAACATGTTGATCGACATCATGGACACGTCCCAGCAGAAGTCGGCTGGCCTGTTGATGGTCCACACTGTGGACGCCGCCAAGCTGGACAACACCCTGCAGGAAGAGGACGAGAAGGCAGATGTGGAGATCAAGCCGGACAGCTCGCCGTCCGAGGTGCCAGAAGGTGTTTCCGAAACCGAAGGTGCTTTACAGATCTCCGCTGCCCCCGAGCCCACCCCCGTGCCCGGCAGAACCATTGTGGCGGTGGGCTCCATGGAAGAGGCGGTGATTTTGCCATTCCGCATCCCTCCTCCCCCTCTGGCATCCGTGGACTTGGATGAGGATTTTATTTTTACAGAGCCATTGCCTCCTCCCCTGGAATTTGCAAATAGTTTTGATATCCCCGATGACCGGGCAGCTTCTGTCCCGGCTCTCACAGACTTAGTGAAGCAGAAGAAAAACGACATCCCTCAGTCCCCTTCGTTGAACTCCAGCCAACCAACCAACTCTGCAGACAGCAAGAAGCCAGCCAGTCTTTCAAACTGTCTGCCTGCCTCATTCCTGCCACCCCCTGAAAGCTTTGACGCCGTCGCCGACTCTGGGATCGAGGAGGTGGACAGCCGGAGTAGCAGCGAGCACCACCTCGAGACAACCAGCACTATCTCCACCGTGTCTAGCATCTCCACCCTGTCTTCCGAAGGTGGAGAGAACGTGGACACCTGCACAGTCTATGCAGATGGGCAAGCATTTATGGTTGACAAACCCCCAGTACCTCCTAAACCAAAAATGAAGCCCATCATTCACAAAAGCAATGCACTTTATCAAGACGCACTCGTGGAAGAGGATGTAGATAGCTTTGTTATCCCCCCACCCGCTCCCCCGCCCCCGCCGGGCAGTGCCCAGCCTGGGATGGCCAAGGTTCTCCAGCCAAGGACCTCCAAGTTGTGGGGTGACATCACAGAGATCAAAAGCCCAATTCTCTCAGGCCCAAAGGCAAATGTGATTAGTGAATTGAACTCTATCCTACAGCAAATGAACCGAGAGAAATCGGCAAAGCCGGGGGAAGGACTGGATTCACCAATGGGAGCCAAGTCCGCCAGCCTCGCTCCAAGGTAAGTCTGCGGTTGGTGCAGGTGCACACCGCTCCATGTGTACTGTCCCTGCTGACCAGGAAAGGCCCTCGGGGAACAGCCCCAGCGGACACGAAGAGGGGAATTCGTAAAGCCTGTGTGGGCCACAACTGTTAATGCAATAACAACACTTCTTTTTCTCATGCTCCTGGACTCCGGGACAGCCAAGTAATGAGCACAGCCATCCTGGTGGGACACAGAACTCCCTCATAAAGACTTGTAATGAAATTAGGCTGCTGGAAGCCCTCCCCACCTTGGCTTCCAAAGAGAAGCTCCACTCTCTCCTCTGTGCCCTCCAGATCTCTGCCAGGACCACCTAGGAGGCTATTTAGAGCCTCGCCAAAGCCCAAACCAAGCTTCAAGTTGGTTGCAGGAGACTAGCTGCCCCAAGAGGGCAGCATGTGGGTGGGCCGCAGGTGCAGGTGTCTGATTGCACGTGTGGGTTCTTCTCCCCAGCCCATCACTACCAGGTCTGCGGGCTAGGGAGGCACTGGGTCGTGGCTGTGCTGGTGAACTCCAAGTGAAATACATTCTTTCCTGCCAGCCCATCCTTTCCTGGGCAGAAGCCTCTGGCTGTGTCCACAGCGGCCCTTCGCAGTACCATGCAGGGCTTACATTATTTACATTGGAACTGAAGGTAGAGTAAGTCAGGAGTGATTTCTAGATGCAACCAGAGGGCTCTGTCTGAGGCTGTCTGGAAGGGGCCGATATTCGATTGTTCTTGCACTGCTATAAAGAAATACCTGAGACTGCGTAATTTATAAAGAAAAGAGGTTTCATTGGCTCACGGTTCTGCAGGCTGTATGGGAAGCATGATGCTGGCATCTGCTCGGCTTCTGGAGAAGCCTCAAGAAACTTTCAATGATCATGGAAGGCGAAGGGGAGCAAGAGAATGGGGGGAGGTACCACACTCTTTTTTCTTTCTTTCTTTTTTTTTTTTTAAGAGAGAAGAAGAAAGAAAAAAGGGGGAGAGAGAACAGAATTCTTGCTCTATTGCCCAGGCTGGAATACAATCTAGGAATAGGTATTAAAAACCTCTTTTATGCTGATAACTGTACTTAACAACAGAGACAGGAAGGAATAAGGG